>UZAN01039727.1:67735-104868 GCA_900618425.1 Echinostoma caproni
TACTCTTGCTGTATGCATTCCTGCGAATCGTTTCATCCTGCCGCTTTGACACTTGAATGTCTAAAAGTGAGGTGATTGTCTGGTTTTTCTTCCAGTGTAAGTATATTCTTGTGCAAATTGTTCATGACTCAAAAGGGAAGAAATTAATAGTTGTAGGTGCTGCCCTAAAATGAGTATATTATTAACGGATGTACTGAATAATACATACTCATCTAAGGTACGTACCGCCTCGCTTTCCAACTTAGTGACGAATAGCTCGGTGATAATCGGCTCCAAGGGATCTCCCACTGCCCCACCGTCTATTTGTTGGAGTTCTTTCCTTTGGAAACGGAAACCGATTTCTGATGTGCATTAAAGTGGGAGACGTTCCCACTCCGGTAGAATTCGGCCAACTTTTAAGTTATGCTGCTCGAAGCATTGTAAAGTGCATTTGATTGTCTCAAGCAGTGACAGTCTAATGGAAAATGCTTCAATATCCGTGGAAGCCAAGAAAATATCTTTAATTTTCAAGTCGCCTACTAGTTTAGCTAGTTCGAAACTGTCGTTTACGTTATATTTAGACATACGATCCTGAGCTGATTTATACAACCGTGTAAACCATTTTGCCAGCCCGTGTTGTGGAGAATGGATCATCGATAAGATAGGTTTGAGTTGAAGTCTTGGTTTGCGTGTCTTAGGGAGACCATGGAACCGAAGATACCTGACGAGCGAAGTGTGGCCAACTCTGATCGATTCTTGTCTAGAACAGTTAACCAGGCAGTTTTGATACGAAGTCAAGTCGGACACCGGAACTAAATCGAAGAAGATCCACATTCGCCTTCCTTTCAAAGGCGACGATGTAAGCCTGAATTTTCAAGGCTGACTGAAAAATGTGGAGACGCACTTATAATGCTGCAAACCCGGTCATTCTGCTCACAACCACAGGCATCGTCAATCAACTCACACAACAGCTCCTGCCACTGTTCATCAAATCACACGTAATATACCAGTCAGTCACACTGCCGATAGCTTGAGAGTGGTAAAATATGTGATTATTAGACCCTGTCGTATTCGTGCTTAACCTGATGTAGTGTTTAACGATATAAACTGTTGTTTTCTTTCACAATCTAACAGTTCAGATGCAGTGAAATCTGCCTTCGTATAAATTGTGACACCTAGTTTTGTTGTTCTTTCTCTTCAAGTTTGTCTTGGTCAATAACTTTCTTCAATGAATGCCAATTGTTAGACTCGATGCTTGAGCATCCACATGCGATATTGCCCTTCATCTCTGTTAAGTTTTGTCCTTTTCTCTAAACTGTCAACTGAAATTCCTCATATTCCCCTAATCAAAACAGATGAGTTGGTTGTGTGGCGTAACACAGAAGTGAAACAATTCTACCAGGCACTAAGATGATGATGATGAACTTGGCTGATGGGAACTGCGTGGGTTAACTGGCATGCAGAAATTCGATCTACGTGTTGATACAATAATGATAACCAGCATCCAAAAGACTACTTTCTTTTTCTGCACTCCTTTTTTCGAAATTATCTATTCTCAGCATGTTCCATCCACCGCCGTGCTCAGTTCCTTTGCAGCCAAATCATCCACGTTGATAGGGAAGAGGTTTGATATTCCAGCGGTCAGTGAAGGCCTTCATCAGATCACACCGGATGTCCTATAGTCTTATCCCATCACTAGTATCATCTAAATTTCATATCGTCATCGTGTCCACTGAAAGACGTTTGATCGGCCGCAATATCCTTTATGAAGATTCCCGTTGCAGTGGTGTACTCTAAAAAAGGAAATAAACCGTGTGTTAAAACAGGAACTTAGTACAGAAAGTTTGTCGCAAGGGAGGACGAGTTACATGTGTGTGTGTGTGTGTGGTTTGTGTTCTGAGTGTATTCCAAGATGAGTCACGAGTTATACGGATACGAGTGGCTAATCGGCTCGTTAATGGTTTAAACTTGTTAAAGGACAGAGGGAAACCTTAGCGGAGCTTGGGGATGGGGGAGAGTGATGGAGCTATCGGTTGTTCGTTGTTGCTGTTTCTCGTTCATTTTTTGCTGTTGTTGTTGTTGCTGTTGTTGTTGCTATCGCTTAGTATTCTATTGCGAAATAATCCGATCAATTTCAATTGAGGACGAAAATACGATCTCCGCTGCATGCGACAATCACATCTGCTGAGTATCTGTGTGTGTTTGACCATTCACTTGGCAAGAACTATACCCAGATGTTTGATTCGACTTCGGGGTTGAATGTGGATCATATCGATCGCCAACTTAGTACAACTTGTTTGAGGGACAACCGAAGCGAATAATAATTTTTTTCATCCACATCCCATCACCCCTCCCCGAGCACTCCCTTCCCGCAAAACAACATATTACAAGAAGAGTTGGGAGTACTAGTTGTGCCCCGTATAGTAAAAACATGGTGATGCTGAGCTTTTATGTGAATGGAATGACATACGCAGGTGAGGCGCAGGGAAAAAATCGCCACGCATGGATGCATGCAAACAGCATATAAGCAAGTCAGTAAAACAAATCCCCGGTCAGATGTAACCGAAAGAATGAAACGGAACGCCGGACACAAGATACGGTGTTAACGGTCTATGTGTGTGCGTGTCACAAAGAGGAACCTTTCTTACGGTGGCCGAAGCACGGCGTGAAACCGAACGCCCCAGCTGCGGGAAAGGATTGAACTTCATTGATGACAATAATGATCTGTTTCATCAATATAGAAAAAGACAAGTGTCGCCAGATACTAACATTTCGTTTAATCTTCTCAATCTTAGAACAGACAAACATGTATGTATCACATGGGGTTGTTCAATAGATGGCCGAACAAATGCTTCATGAAATCAATGACGCAACCGATCGTCAAGCGATTACACAAATCCAGGGTCATCTGTTTAAAAACANAAGACATACAGTTGACCCCATTTCGCCTTCCAAATCACTTTTACGTAATTGCATGCTAAACTCTTGCAATTAGTAAGGCGCTGCTTATTTGATTACATCACCCAACTTTGTGTGCACAAACGTTTTTGATACAATGGACCCACTTGCCGTGGATTTTACCTTCTACTTCTATGTTTAGTGATCTTTTTATGCTTGTACAAGTTCATTCACCATAACTGAACAACCCTATGTGACATATATATGCTTGTTTGTTTTAAGTAAGCGGTTAGGAGGATTAAACGAAATGTCAAAATCTCGCCACATTTTTCTTCCTTTTATATTGATGAATTGAATAAACGGGACCCAATGCTTCAAATAATAATCTGACTAAACCATTTTATTGATTAGAATAAAGCACCAATTCGTTTAGTGTCATTTCATTCGAGCCAGCAAAGTTAGCAGTTGACAATTCCACCCACTTGTACTGACCGTATGCACGTGGATTCTGACGTATATCTTAAAATTCCTATTCGTCACAGAAAAAACCATGGAAACTAGCTTATTCCCTGTCATTCTATCAACCGTTGAATCGGGTTGCAAAGGTGAGTCCATCAATGGAGTTGCGGTAATAGTGATGAGACTGTTAACACACACTTCAAGCGAGAATAAGCTTGGTGCATCCGAAACGAATAATGTTTCAGCAAGGTTTGTGAAACACTTGGAAGTTCAAATAACGCAGATATAAAATGGTCTCAGGAAACGTATAAGAGAAATTATTGAGAATAGAGCCACACCTCACCAAACACGAGGATAACCCAATGACCATCATACGATGAGGGTTTTACTGTCAGTACCAAGATGGAACCTGAGCTCGAATAAACCAGTGATATGTTCCGCCCGTTCATTCCAAACAAGAGATCTCTGTTTTTCTCTGGCAATGAATACATGGCCAGAGCGTGAATAACTGAACACGAGCTAGTTAAACATTCGGTGTTTGATTTACGGCTTAGTTTGTTGGACTGTTCCAGCATTTCCATTAGTTGATAAAAATGCCACCACACGTCACATGTTCGGTTTATTGTATTTTTCTTCAATTGTTCATGCACTATGTTAGAGGGCAGTCTGGTTCTAGCCAGCGAGATCGGCGGGTTTGCTTCTTTGTTCGTGTATACATGCCTTTGTTGCCTAGCTTGATGTCGCCACTGTAACTGGAATCACCTCCGTCCAATTAACGAGTTAGAGTTCCAATCTTTCAGAATAAACACGCCATCCATTATTATATAATTATTATATTATATATTATATTATATAATATTATATATTATATATACTATATACTATCTTATTATATCAAAGGTTTCCCAATACCATGAAAAAGAAGTATGTTCTTTGCCTGGAAGTGAAAACCGTTTGCTTTTTTTGGAGAAAAAAATGTACAGCTTAGATGTATGCGCACGGATATTTAAGGATAGGCTGCCAGGCATAACTCCAAAGATACAGTACAACAAGTTTGTCATTTATAGTTCAACAAACAAGAAATGCAAATCTGCTGCCAGAGAATCCAAGCTGTCTTTTTGAACAATTCACCAGGGTAGATGCTTATTAAATCCACAATTTTTATCGTTTATAAATGGACATCTTATTGAATAGCGTCGGGAAATTTACAACTATTCTATAGTGTTCCACACAGAACTAACTCGCCGTTTAAACCACATTGTTATACACCCTCTTCGCGTAGGAAATTCCCCTCAGCAGTATCATTTGCTTGGAACCAAGCGGGACTAATTATTTTCCATGGAAAGAAGAAGGATCCACTGTGCATCGGGAACAGTCTACGAATGCCGATCCCAATTCTAATAGTCTGCCGACCCTGGATGACCCAGCGCAAGGGGATCGGTACAACAATACGCGTCCATCGAAACCAAACCATGTGTTTGAGATGCGATGTGTTGATGGTACGGTTTATTTTGTCGGACAGCTGGCCTATGGTGAAAGTATGGACACAGAAGTCAGTGGTGCGTTCAATAGCAAATCGCGCCGCAAATCCCATTTCCCCACACTTCCATCCGCTCAGTCTTATGCGAGAAAAGCATCAGCCCCAATGTATGGTCTCATCCACTTGGTCGAACTCCTCCCACAAGTAACAACACCATCACAGCTACTGGACCCGAAAAATTCCATGAATTGGTTCAATAGACCAACAAGTAATTGTGTGGAAGAGATTGACGGCACTGAGGGGGTTTACCGCGCCGCCATACTGCCCCCTCCGCCGGGAACTGGATTGGATATGGCTAAACATTTGGAAACCGCTCTACGTCAGTCCCTTCTGCCACTTACTTCGAAAACCAGTTCACAAACCACGCGTTCCTCAAATGCAAGTTCGAAACCGTTGAACAATATGGATCCGGCCTCTAGTCCAGTCTGTGATCTGATCCCAGTAAACATAACCGAAGGGGCTGGCATTCCATCGAGTTCTAAATTAGACTCAAATACCACAGGGATTGAACCAGAACTGGGTGATCAGGACAATTTCAATTCACCATCAATGAATCAACTGGAACTAGCGGCGGAGGATGAAGAAGGCACAGGTTCGTCTGCTCTGTATTTTCTCAGTACGGTCTTTTGGGTCGTATCACGAGAGAGAGCAAAAGATATGCATGTATCAATTATCCACAATAGTATGGTTTTATTTCCAGGGAAATTCTGTGCCGATGAAGCCACCGGTTAAAATATTGCAATCTACAAGAGACGTTAAGGAAGCGCATAAAAAACAGTGGATTCTGCTGAAACTATGTGGTACTCAACTATGTCCATCAACATAAAGCATTCAGTCATTTTGTTCTGACCGGCAGAAGTATCTCATGATACCACCGCATCGTAACGTCTAGGTAAACGAGAGAATTCTAGAAATTCCTGTCTGTCCATGGTCTATCGTGGCCAACACGTTTCCAGAGCAAATAAAAATATGGTAGTTATCTTATCCGCAAAGTTTGTTGTCGCAACGTCCCTGAAAAGAGTCTGATAGTAACAGTTCTGATGGTCAATCTAGAGAACATTACAATTTTCAATTTCACACCGACATAATTTTGAGTCTGAGAATGTAACTAACGGAAGTAAAGCCCTTGTATGTATGTATGTATGTATGTATGTATGTATGTACGTATGTATGTATGTATGTATGTATGTATGTATGTATGTATGTATGTATGTATGTATGTTGTATGTATGTATGTATGTATGTATGTATGTATGTATGTATGTATGTATGTATGTATGTATATATGTATGTATGTATATATGTATGTATGCATGTATGTATGTATGTATGTATGTGTGTATGTATGTATGTTAGTATGTATGTATATATATATATATGTATGTATATATGTGTGTATGGTTATCATCAACATTGTAAAAAATTGTAACATAAAATGAAGCAAGCTTCGCAAATCGGAACGAGGTTCACAGCGTGTTCAAAGTGAACGAGGAAATAACAGAATAATGTTATAGTCAATATACGGACGGAGTTGCAGCCCAACTGTACCGTTGTAAGCGAGTCAGATCCAAAAGTATCTGACTATTCTGAGTTAAAACAAATGTTGAACTATCCTATTTTCTACAAATGTCAATGTTGCAAAGCTTGATTGCGAAATGAGAAGAAGATATGGTCGCATGCTGCATCACACGTTGGTTGGATAGGGTTTGCGCTACGTGCCCGTTTCGTCAGGCAAATACACCCCCCATTACTGCCATCAGCTTAAAACACGCAAACATCGGACGGAATTACCACGGTCGAGGTTCAAGAATTAAGGGTTTTGTTTATAGCTGGATGAGAAAAGGTCTACTAAAAAGGACGTTACTTGTGAACGGTATTTATTATCCTCGGACTGGAAATGTATCCACCTCTCAATAACGGAATTCATTTTAATTAGAGATATGGAACGCCAAGCATTTACTATTTTGTGGCATTGGGTTTTAATTTATTTCAAGGATTTGAATGCAAAACAATGTAAATTTGATATTTTTCTCACAAGACTATAGCATTTTAAACGGAAACACCGAAGCTGCACGAGATGTGCACATTGGTTAAACCTTCTCCAGACAAAAAGTGGTGCAGCGTGCGTCCGCCACGCCTTCTTATTTCTTAACCAAGCTTTGCAACCTTGTTATTTGTAGAAAATAAAACAGTTCAACATTCGTTGACCGCAGAGTATATCCTGATACTTTCTTTATCTGACTCGCGTACAGCGGTGTGACTAGGGAACTACTGGTCGTGACTAAAGCATTGCGGGTTATAGCTCAAGGTTTCGGGAAAAGGTGGATTTGCAGGGGGATAGAGAAGGTTTCTCAATTATCATACCGGAAAATAAATCAGACTTACTGAGCTTCCCGTTACGTTTTTCGTATACCCGCCATTTGATATCTTCCGTCTTGGTTCATTGGATTTGATAGGACCTAGATTCTCCTTTTTTGTTATACTCTCAGTGGCGATTTGGTTGATCACTTCTTCCTTCCCGAAGCTCGGCTGAACAACTGGCTGTTTAAAAGGAGGGAAGTAAAAGACTACTATTCATTGGAACTCGCGAAATTGTACACGATGCCACGGATGACTCTCAGACAACGTGTCTTAAAGAACAATTTCCCAAATCGTGGTATGAACAAATTGTCTGTCTAGAGGTTCCAAAAGATAATGCTATACATCAGCCGTGACCAACTACGATAAAACGAACAACCAAAATTCTTCAGTCTATGGATTCCTTACCCACAAAGCAACGAATGGACTCACAACCACGATACAAAATTGATTATATTGTGTTGCAGCATATATTACTCTATCTTCCCACGGAATGATTGTTCAACCTTACACCAGCCTTCAATATCCCATTGGTCACTCCTTTCCTTGTGATACTGTCTGTCATTTGTCACGAAATTCCAACATGAGATTAACTACAGTCAAGTTATGCTAAGTGAGGTTCGAATAGAGATGTGAGTATACATCTTTTGGAGTATCAAGCTTGTATTAGCCCGTTCGATTGTTCAGAGGCACCAGGCACTCTTTATTGTGTTGGGTATAGGTTTCACTCCTTGGCAGATCGTTAATTCCCCACGAGGTAATGCATTCAAATGCGATGAAAACGTTTGTGCTAACAGACAAAGAGCACTGGACAGCTGTTTCATCCTGTTTGGGACATTTCAGCAGTGCGTATACTTTGGGTCCCTGTCAAAACTCGAACAGCCAACATTCCGGTCGGGACTTCAAACCCTCCACCTTGAGCTACATCTTGAATTATAGCATTATCTTGTTTGTTCAATGTGTGAACCGAATAAGCACCACAGTAATAGTTTGAATTGGTATTTAACATATGATGACCCATGTTGCATGCGTCTGAACGGACAGCGGATAACGTCTGGGCACGCAAGATCACACAGCATTTCTCCACTTGACCATAAAGTAGCGTTGCTTGGAAGAACATTCTTTGTATTTCCGTCCACGAAGATAGCAGAAAGGACAAGGTAATACTGTGCTTTAGAGGTAATTCCTTGTACCTACACGACAAGGAATAGAATAAACACAAACACGAAGGCATTCATCGCTCGACAGGAGAGTAGACAGCAGAGTGGAGCTAATCCAACGAGGATGGGTGCAAACCTTGCACGATTTCTTGTGGTAATTAGGACTGGCCAATAATTTGCTTTAGAATAATGTCCTGTATTCCTCACACCAGCTGTTATGCAAAAGGGATAGCAATAGAATCCGTGATAGAATCAGCATGCTCAATATTTTTTATTATTACGCAACCTTTGGTTTTTGTTGAACTCGATCGACTGGCGACAAGAGTATGTATAACACTTTCACCAATGATTTCATTGTTCTTTCCCTTCTGTTCTACAGGAGGTGCTATCAGTAACTTCATTGACAGTGGGCCATGCAGCGAACATGTAAGTTGAACATAAATTTCATGATTTCCCTCTCCTTCAACTTCCATGTAATAAAACGGAGAATGTTTTACTTTTTAAATCTACAATTTCAGCTGCTCAGATGCACGTTATTTGTACTTCTACGAGCAGAAGCCCCCCCCTCCCCGCGCCGCTTCGGTTTTTATTTACATTTCGATCATTCATGTAATCCCTCTAAATAAGAAAAATAAGGAAAAAATAAGCACGAATTGGAATGAACTAGATGAGTTGCTCAGTTGTTGATAATGGGCCCGTTTTTACACATGCGCACGCAGGCGCGCGTCCGCACACGCACACACCCAGAAATGTTCAACCTCGGTGGGGTACACGGAAAGCCAGCTGCTCGGAATTCTCACGCTTTATGGATGTTTTGTGGTCCTATCGAATCTGATAAATCAGGGGCAAAAATAATGTTCATCTGTCACTCACACCGTTCTGGAGTGCAATTTTCTCATTATCAGAACGGGGAACAGTGAGGCAACAGACGCATCCCGTTGATAGCAATCAGAGCATACTGTAACTGGCGTTCAGTTTCAGTGGTGACAATTAGGAGGAGGCACAGAGTGGAGCTGGTACCAGACGTCTGTATACGTGTGCCTACTTACAATGAGAATGGTCTTGCATACCGAGCAAGTAGCACAGCAAGCTGGATCAGAGCAACACGTTCTGGTAGCACTAAATCCGTTGAGGAGACATCACGCTTAACAATAACATACAGTGTGTAAACTGTTTTATGCATAAGGGAATCTGAAACAATTCGATCGTTAGACCTCCTTTTGGCATGTAGAACGGTTATTCTGTGAGATGGAGAATGCCTCAAGAAACGTTTTCGTTTCAAAACTACATCTTCCTATTATTATTTCACTGAAAAGAACGTGTTCCAGATCCCGCAGTTTGTTTCGGTGAGTCTAAATCATTCTCGTACATAGCAGGTAGGCGGAAAATGTTTACATGTTGACAACTAGTGGTCCGGTTTAAGGATTTTGTTCGGAAGGCTATTCGGAAGTGAAAAGAGGAAGATGCTATGATGCTGGAAGAGTGATTAGTACGTCAAGCAATGAGATTTGTCACTCATTCCCCTCACCCTGACAACTTATGTTCTGTCACGCTAAGTTCAATTGCATCTAAGGTAACTGATTCCGTTTCCATGATGATTACTATCTGTTAGGCAAATTTTCTTTGGGATTTTATGTACGTCAATATCATCTATAATTCTATCATTATGAATGATAATTCTTTATCTGTTAATACTAATTGGAGGGTGACCTTATCGCTTCTCTGGGACAAAATGAAACTGAATTTGGATTGGATGAGCTCTGAGGTAAACAGGTGAAGAAGGGGAGGAGGTGATTGCATGTTACACATTAATCATGATTACATGGTGACACGAATGTGTGGTTTATTTATAAAGCAACACATTTTGAGCATGAAAACAAAGCAGTCGAAGCTGTATGAAATCCCTAGACTGCTCAACCAAGGGAGGAAATACATCAATTATGAGTAGTATATTACTGCATTCACCTGGTAGGCTATCCAAATCGTTTCATCGATATTGCTGACTACGACTAAATAATGATGGATTTGCTGAGGTGATAATCATGCTTGAAGGAGTTCGAACGATATCCTCACATTCTGGCGCGAATGACACATGTACAGGAAGAGAGTAACAGATGGACAGATTGGAAAAGGGATAGATTGAATCGAATTCAGAAGCAGCTAAAATCCACCGATATGGCAAAAAACGAAACTGGTAGATTCAGTTGCAATGACAGAACAAAATTTGTTATTGAAACAGAGAAGAGAAAATGAGGACAGAAGTTAAAAGAGTAATGTGGTAACGTGCACACACGAGTTAGAACATTGTGGTCAGCCGCTCAGTGATCACCTTTGAAGTATGCTTCCTTCCGGGTTGAATCCAATTTATCATCAGCTGATTTTGATTAGGTTTCCGGAGAATAGTACGACGGTAGCCAGTTGTCTTTTGCACTGTTCTGTATTAAATAACCGAGTGCACATCAGTCCGGTTTGTCAGACTACTTGTGCGTACTAAAGTGAGATGCTTTGTCAAAAGGCGATTCGGTTAGTGAGCCTGGAAACGAGGTGGGGTCAAGAAGCACACTGAATGCTGAAGAACACTCAATTTAAACTTTTTTAGTTTAGCAATTCGTTCTTGACTACATACAATAAACGTGCTACTTTTCAATAAAAGTTAAATTACTGGAAGATTATGCCGCTGAGGTGGCTGTACGGGAAGCGTACTGAAAACAGGTGCGTGCACATGTCGCTTCCATAGTGACCGAGGTGTGAAAAGTAGTTTCAACAGAGGGTGTTTTCGCTTAACACTTTGGTTTTCTTCGTTTGTGCCACTCTTGGCGAGAGGAATGGGAAACGTGTGCTCGCGTTTCGTGCGCCCTTCGTTACTCTCAGCACGGGTTTCAGCTTTTCCCCTCGCATGAAGTTGTCGTATACGGTCCGAAACAGAAGAAAAAACAATTGATAGATATAGACTTTGTGAAATTGAAAGAAAAAAATCATTTCTGAAGTTTGCGGATGCGTGATGGACAAGTGAGACTATCATTCTTTTATGTTTCCCTGAGTCCGAATATCAATTCAGTGATGATAAAACGGAAATAAACGGTATTCTGATGATGAATTCTTCGTGTAAATGAGGCGTGAGCTGAAAATCTGGGAAGCACTGGACAGCTGCTTCGACTTGGTTGGGTCTCATCAGCAGTACGGATTCATCGACCTAACTGGGGGTCGAACCCAGGACCTCACAGACAGAACGTAAGAATATCCCCATTCGGTCACTGGGCCGCTGATCCGTTCCATATTTTCCATTTACGTGATATAGCGCAACACGCCTACGCAAGCTGGTTGCGAGTATCGGTCTCCGCTCATCTCAGCACTAGCCCCCAGGGTTATGACTCGGTTGGAAACTTTCACAAATTGATTATTTCTTTTATGAGTGCTTCCCAGCTTTTCAGCTCACGCCTCATTTGCACGACGAATTCATCATCAAAATAAATCAAATCCTTCTTTTCTCCCATAAACGGTATTAAGTATGGAACGTCTAAGCGAGTTTTGTAGAACCGAGACCATTGGACGATGAATGGAGGATAGTTCTCTTTCGGATTACACTCCTTCTGGTAGAAACAAATTCAGTAAAATATCTATGTATATATGGAATAATTGACGCCAAGTGTTTCTCGCATACCAGCGTCCAATTTTTCTTGTTTACCGGGTTACAAATCCATGACTTGACATTTCTACATAATTATCATGATCATTACCTCTAACTTTCCACCGGCTCTTCTATAATCCTTCCCAGGTATCTTCAGAAACATTTAGTGCCGGTATTTTTCGTATCTAAGTGATTTAAAGGTCTTATTTTAAATAGTAAATTGATAATAATGTTATAATATGGATCATCAAAACTACTGATTGATGCGTTTAAGATAAAGATTGAATTGGTTTCGCAGTTTGTTTATCTAAGGGTGCCTCTTTAATCCCTGATAGAGCCGAGCAAAACCTTGATAATTCGTTCGATATTTCCCTAAATAAGAAAACTCTATATGGCAAACCAAAAATAGAGACAATCGCTTCTCCGAATTCGGCTGACGGAGTGCTACTTCCTCAGTTTTCAGGTCAAATATAGCCAACTGTTTTTCCCAAAAATGTGGGGCTAGGGATTCAGACGCGTATACCCATCCTATTATCCAGGATTCGATTCCGGGCATGAATTACAACTGTCTCGAGATGCCAACTATTTTTTTCTTTTTCATTTTTAATTCCTTTTTTGAATACCCACTGATACAAATAGGAGAAATTAGACGGTGGTTGTAAATTTGAAAATACATCCTCTAAGATGATAGTTTGGTGATATTACCACCGGGCCACCATCGCCCATTTTAAAGCCCAACTGAAAATTCCTGATTATTACTAACGGTATACAATAAGATGTCTGAAAATCAATGAATACTCATGATACTAGGCAACACAAATTACATTTGTATCTCGGGGAGTTGATTCAGACTAATGAAACTCGACGATTCATTGCGATGATTTTGTATTGAATGGTGCAGTCAAGATGCGTCTAGTCAGTTCGACCCCAGGGGCCGATTCTCAGTGCTTTTTTGTATTAGACGAGGGACAAAGACTGTGAACATCGGAGAATGTACACAGAATTAGTATGACCAGAACACTTGTCCCACCGGTCAACTTCATGCAAAAGAGCTACGCACTGTCCGGCCACCACATTTCATTCTCCGAGGTGAATTCGGACAGAGTAGAGAGGTGTTCTCCATCTGTCATGAAATATTTCAGTAGTTTCATCAAAACACACACGGGGTTTTACGACCAGGTTCGCCATCGTTGGTAATGAATCAGCAGTGTGGATTTATGATTGTGCCTAAGTAAGTGGTAAACGTGGTTGGTTCATTAAATGCTAGGAGATTAACCAATTCAATTGTCAAGTTTTGGTAGCCTACTAAGAGACGCAACGGTAGAAGCAGTTGCAATCTAGGGGGACTTACAAATGTCTGCTTCATGCATCTTTTAGGATCTTCACGTGACTTGTGTGTTAGACTCCATGGCTTTAAGGTACAAGCATCTACTTCTGTATGCATAAACCCGGTTCAAGATTGTTAATCCACGTCGAGGCTTAACAAGGGATTAGGTTTAGTTTAGTTTAGCAAAAACAATTGTCAGAATGTTTGAACTAATGAGCGATTATTTACCCTCCCGGCCGGTTTGTTGTCTTGCTTCTGTTTACACTCTAAGGCCTGCGGTTAGCTTTTCGGCTGCGATTGAGGCGACAACTATCCGCACACGAGCTAAGACAAACAAGCAAGTGTGCTGTGAGTAGCGGAATGGATTAGTTTAGGAATTACAACTATACTCGTGGAAACCGAAAAAAGTTGTTCATGAAACATTTTACTGGCTCATCAGAACCGGAAATACTCAGATATGCTTCGAATTCTGTGAGCTCTTACCTGTGCTTATACCTCTCACTCCTCAGAAAACTTTCAGCGGGCAACCCAGCCATTTCATCTCCTATGCGACACAAAGTAATAGACCTCGTTTGAGGAAAAAGGTTTGATTTATCTTCGAATTTACGCAACTTTGGCTGAAGAATACACGTTTTCGTGTTTCAGTGGTAGTGCGACGTTCAATCGTTTTGGTGCTATTCCAGCACACATACGCACACAAAACCATGGACACTGCACAACGTTTGGTCGGTGATCCAAGTGTAAAAAGCAAAGTACTGTTGTGGCGCTCGGCTTGGTGGCTCAGCCAAAGAGAGCGCAACCTGTAGGGAATCGCAAGCGGCGTCCACGCGTGGGTTCCAATTCTACTGAGGCTACTGAACTTTTCAAAACTCGACCACAAAATGTGGGTCTTCCCAAATTGCTAAACAGCATAACTAGAATGAGCACACCTTGTTAAATAAATTAAATTCCTGAAACAGCACTGATAATAGAGGAAATGTGCTTGTCTTAGCTACGACGAAAGAAAAACCAAAACACAAGTCGTTGGTGACAACGTTTCAACCCTTTTGGAAGGCCTTTCTCCAGTCGTTCAATCGGTTAATCTCACATTACAAGTAGTTGTAAGTCGATAGGATGATGACATCTTATAGAGCTCGAATGCGGTACCCCTGTTCACACAAATGCTTATCAATGAATGTCTGAACATGGTGAGAAGTCGTCTTAACGGCGATCACACACTCAGTGATCGAACGAACTTGACAACGGACGAAATAATGAAAGCTACTGGACTATGTCTGAATTCAACGTCATTTGTGTATAACCATTCACTCTAAAAACAAACTGACGGTGTTGCCATGGGATCACCTTTTTCACCGATAATCACGAACTTGTTTATGTAAGAGTTGGAAGAATGGCTGCTGAATTCGACAACCCTAGTACCAACCGTATGGTGACGCTACGTGGACGATACATTTGTCGTCATAAAGAAAGTGTATAACGAACCATTCACGAAATTTTTAAATGAATTTCACAACCAAATAAAGTTCACGCTAGAAACGACTGAAAACTCTAGAAATTTTTTTAATTGCCGTGTGAAAGTACGGGCTCTGGTAAAGTCTCGGTGACGATACACAGGAAGGACGATACCTCAACTTCCATTCTGACCACTCGACCAACATCAAGATGTCAGCAGGACTTAGCCGAATTACTAGAGCTCGGAAACTAGTAACCAACAAAAGGGATAAACGTCAAGAGATAAACCGGATTACTAAAGAATTAGCAGATAATGCATATCCGAAGGAGTTCATCAAAACGCTGGAATATAAACCTACTACAGTCAACTACGCCGAAAAACGATTTTTAATCAACTGTTGTGTTTCCATGTCGTAAAAGCATGTCCGAAGACATACGACGGATACTTAGCCTTGTCAGCATGAGGATTGTGTTCAAAAACACTAACACATTTTACTCAAAACTAGTTAACCTCAAAGACCCGCGTGCAAAAGGGGACACTTCTGACGGAGTCTATAGAATACATTATCTTGACTGTCCTGAAAAATACGTCGGCCAAACGTCCAGAAGCTTCGACAAACGAATAACTGAACACATGAGTATGATGAAAAAGATTCAAAATGATGCAGTAGGTTGGAATCGAGTGGTACACAATTCCGCAATCGCTGGTCACGCAATGTGCGAAAGACATGCAGTTGATTTCAAAAACCCGCGCATTCTAAAGCGTGGGTTCAGAAGTCACAAAGAACGTTTGGTAGCCGAAGCGCTCCTGATCAACGCTAAACCTACGGCAATCAATCGATCCGATGGGGCAGTCATTCCACAGGTTTGGCAACAATTAACACTTCTGCATCCAATAAGTCTCGCCCCCACCCCCAATACCAAATAACCAATTCACACGTTTTGACCTAAAGGTCAACCCAGTTTCACTCGTCCCAACCATCTGTCGAACGATCACCAACACACACATATACACGTATAAGAACAAAGTCGAAACGCGTTTCGACTTTGAGCTTATGCGTCAATGGGAATATTTTACGATATGCACGTATGTTCAAATCACATCCGAGCTCTATACGATGTTATCATCTTATCGACTTATAACTGCTTGTAATGTGAGATTAACCGATTGAAAGACTGGAGAACGGTCTTCCAAAAGGGTTGAAACGACTTGTGTTTTGGTTTTTCTTTCGTCGTAGCTAAGACAAGCTAATTTCCTCAATAATCATGGGCATGACTCTCAAGTTTTTCAGTGAGATCCGTTCCGTCCATGGGTCCCGTGTGATTAGCACTGATAATAAACCAGTTTTTGCTCAAAAGGTTCAGATGTGTCAATCAGTGACAATGAAACCTAGCTGAGAAGGAGTTGGTTAGAGTTGATTAATAGAGAGCCAAATCCGATACTCTCAGTGTGTAATGGAGTCTGATTAACAGCCGTGGTTCAAACCCCAGTAGATTGGAACAACCTTCAGTTGATAATTTCTAACATGTATGAAACAGCTGCATTATGGGCGTCCATGAATGACCTGTTCTACGTGATCAAATCGTCTACTATTATTGTAACGTTGCGAATGGAAGACAAGACCGGACTCTCACGATCCGTGGCAGCAGAGACCCAAGGACCAAACCGTTCGACCCAGCGGAATAGCGACGGTACACTGGAAAATAAAGAGGGAAATAGTTACTTTTATATGGGAAAATGGCCTTTTCCCTATCAACTATTCTCCACATTACCTATTGTATTGTATTGTATTGTATTGTATTGTATTGTATTGTATTGTACCGAGGCGTTAGCGTTAGCGTTCATCCAGAAATAGACTACCTATCTTTTGCGATAGGGAACTATTTACCAACTCTTCCATATGTGACTACCAGTAAGAGCTTCATTTAAAGTACACCGAAGCAATCGAATCAATTAAATTATTCACTACGTTTGTGTTATTTATGTTATTCAATGAGTTCCAAACACGCTACTCCCGTAGGTAGTTTCTCAGGAAACATACATAATTCGAAGGCGATTTTATTTTAATAATTACTACTATTCCTTTCGAATTCAAAATTCTCTCATTTGTCTGATTAACCCAATCCGACTCCGACTCAAACCCACTTCATCGCGATTGCTGCCTACTCAGACGCGCACACGCACGCACCCACGCACGCACGCACTCACGCAGGCTCGCGCATGTGTGCGTGTGCAGTTAATGAGGCTGGTCAGACACGGGCACACGGTTCGTTCCATCTGCAACTGAAAACTTTACCGGAATAGAAGCGGGCATATCTTGGTGAAGAATGTCAAAAACTACAGTCTACTAATTAGTGTATTCCGTAACCTCGTTGAAAGTAGTTCAGACAAATCAGTCGGCAAGACAGACCGTTGTTAAAGTCTGTCAACCGGAGAGTAATCACCGATTCCTCTTGTCTCGACTTTCTCTAGCCAACGAAATTGCAGAAAAAAGAAAGTGGACGACTACGGCAATTATATTTTCTAGATTGAAGTTGACTCCATTTGCCATTTCCGAGTGGTCCATTTGATCCGATTGTGTGGTTTTTGACCGGGAACGTTCGCTGCACTGAAACTCATCTTGTCGTTTATTTCACGAACTGGACGCAGTACTAGTCAGACGTTTGATACGCTTGTCGATGTAGAAGGCGAAGACCCAATGACAGAGTGGTTGCTTAGTACACGTCTCATAATCAACGATCATTTTTTTTACTTAGTTTCAATAATCACAAAAACGTTATGACCATGGAAAATACTCGTATTGGTTTTGTTCAGATATTCTAATCTTTCCAGCCCCAAAGTAAAGACAATCAATCAGAACGAATTTCTCTTTGATTTTTCATGTCGTTTTTTTACCAGATCAAATTCGTCCTAAAATTTTGTCGAAATAATTGACGTTCGGAAATTTCCTTTTTTGCCAATTATATCACCACTTAACAAAGTAAACTGCTATGCTATTACAGAAAGTGTTTTGTGTGGCACTACATAAACCTCACTGACACCACCCTAAGACCATTCGACTAACTATGGTGAGACCGCTTCCGTTCCACCATTAACCCGTACCCGACGGAACCATTTTACCGATCATTTCAACTTTAACGGTTTCCTATTTATGGCGTAATCCAAACTGAATCGGCGATTTACCCTAAAATGCTCTGATCAACCAAGTCGAGTCACGGCATTTTTCGTGTAATATAGGGTTCACCGGTAATCTTTCAATCTTTTGCAATAGTACAATGGATAAGTGTTCGACGAGTTGCAGGAGATGGTGAAATTAATCCGCTGGCGTAGAAAACATATTTGGCAACGACGTTTTACAAGCCCGCTGAGGCGCTTGAGTGTTGAAACGGGAGACGCTTTTTGAGGAAATTGAAACAACCTTCCTAGGCAGAACGGAGCGGCAGCTTAGACAAAGAGTAGCCCAACACAACCCTGTATGGGTCAACAAACTGGTGAAAGAATCACACCCGAATGGTCAAGGTCAAAGGTAAACCCAACGCCACACATCAGTGTCAGCGATCGCTCTCCACTTACTAGAGACTGGGCATCAAGTGAACGTGACCACAGCATTTAAGTGTCCTCATCACGCAAAACTCTCGGTTGCTCCAGTTTGCAGAGGCTATTGCTATAAAACGACGGAAGCCTAAACTGTGCAGGCAGAAAGTGTTATTTGTAACTCTAGTCCTACCTTAGTAAAAAGATGGACGAAGATAACACCAACAGCTCATCCACGGTACATGTTACTTGTTAGTCTTCATGATATTCTTGACTGTAGTATGTGTCTGAAGGGATACAGCGAAATGTTTCCGGAAATAAATTGTGCAACAATGTGATTTCAGAAAGAACTCAGTGTAGTCAGGCAAAGATTCCGTACGGTAATGTACAGCTGACTAAAGCGTGTGAACAATAGGTATGAAAGCTTCCATTCAAGCGGCATACGTTTTCTCTATCCAATACCAGGACATGTGTGAGTAAATTATTATGATTGGCTTTACACGGCCCTCGATTTCAAAGGTTAATATAAGACCACGGAAGTTCGAGTTTTTCCCTTCTGTTCGTCCTCGGATAGGGTTTGAACGGCTGCAATCATTTAGTTTTATGAAACTGACTTGTACCATTGAATTTTTCAATAAAAAGGAAATAAAAGGGTCATTAAAATATCATTAAACGGAGTTTTTACTTAAGCAAACGTACCGATTTTATTTATCTTTCTCGCATCCTTCGTTTGCTACAGATTGGACACTTATGAATAATGCACAGTTATCTGAACGAAAAACCATTAAATACTTTGCAGTCGCTATAGGTGACATTGATACTGAGGTATTTTACAGTTAAATCTTGACCCATTTCACTAGAATCTCAAGTAAAATTCATATACCCATGTTGGGAGCATTCTGCGTGGACATCCGGACCCCACGCAAGCAGCGTGCATTTTACACCTAAACGGTCCTACTCATGGACTCAGAAGCAGTTTTTTCTGAATTGCATAATTATACATGAAAACCCCGCGATTCCTACCTATCTAGCATGCGTATCCGCTGAGAGTGAGATAGATTTCGAGGTATCTGTAACTCGTTTATTCTCCTCGGCTTTCTCCTGGACTCCATACATCCATCTGGATAAACTGAAAGCCCTACGCTTGTACAAACCATAGAAAAACAACATTAAAAACATCCATGGAGAGCACTCAGTTTTGTTGATTCTTTTAATTTATGGAGTTTCACAAAGTTTAATTTTCTGCGGAAAAATGTATCGATTGCTAGCGAAAACCCCTTCTACCAGGAGATCCTGTGTGACCACATAACGCAGCACTTACGTAGCTCACTTGAACAGTTCTCTCACCATGGACAGAGTGAATAAAATCGTCAGTGTGAGTGATTGACAGTTATTTCTTATACAGATTGACGCAGCAAGTACCGGGGACGATGAACTGTTTCATTTCATTTCCCTCTTTTATCGGTTTTGAACACCAACTCTCGTCGCAGTGAAGAAAGTTGTACGTAAACTAAAAGCGTTCATTGATTTGTTTCTACTGCTCCAAACAATCAAATCCGGGGAAACAATGGCTCGTTGAAGGTGAATAGATGCATTGATGGAACTCATCCACCATGGCTCTCCTTTCTGTGATGCAGTTCACTTTCCAATGTCATACATGTATATCAACACCTACGGGCAAGCAGCATCTATTCTGAACCTCACCTTGCACAGGATCAACTTTCTGGTAATTCAAAAGTTACTGCTCAGAACTGAAAAACAAATATTCCATGCAAAGCAGCAAAGAATTTTATTCCTGCCATAGATAACGCAGGGCAATAATATCGAGTTCAAGGTCGTGAATGTGCGATAAAACGCTAAGCTTTTGGAGGAAAAGAAGTTCCACATATGAAAAAGCTTGCATCTGTCCCAATTATCGATCAATTCATTCTGTGAATATCATACGGAGTACATTTTCGCTGGCCAGTAATAGTTTTATTGTAAATTCGTGTCCCATGTAGAACATTTCTGTCAAAAAGCGTTCAACAGCTGGAACCTTTGGAATCATCTTCCAATGATTTGTCAGCTAGCTACAATCCAAATAACAAGCAGTTGCGATTTTATCCTGATTAATATCATTATTTCATTTCTAGGGAAATATCCACTGATTGTCTGTTACTTGATCCTGGGGCTGTAAGATGCACACTATCCACTCACTGCAATCCGCCTTCGGGACTGAAGACTATCACCCGATACGCTGGGGAACGACAAAAATACGAATGACCCCATTAGCTAATTCTCTTACGGTCGAGTTGGACAGGCCACACACAACCTTATTCATCTCAACCAGAGATCTGCAAATCTGATTGGGTCAGCTTGTTACGTTTTCGACAGCAGTGAACCCAGTTAGTTGGCCGCGTAACGAGGATCTCGTTACGAAGAGTGATTGCTTGGAGCATTCTGAATCAATCAACACAGCCATGTTGCTTGTTCGTTATTCTCTACCGTCTAAAAATAAATCCAGAATATCTACTGGTTTGTGCACTTAGGTGGAACAAGATGCACTACAATCTCGACAGATGTCTGTTTTTTTGTAAACAAGTCTACTATTATAAACAACACTGGAAGGGTGTTTCGTTCTCGTTAGGACTCATCAACAATGCATACAAGGTTTTTATCCTTCTAGGACTTGGACCTTAAACGTTCAGTCGTGTAGCCAACGACCCCCATGTGATTAGAGTCCAAGCCGGAGCAACATAATAGTACGCCTTGCTGTTGAGCCTTAACAATAACAAATAGTTGTCCAATACTGCTTTTCCGTCATCACACAGGTTTCCATTGCATTTCAAAGGCACAAACACATACCTGGGTGTGGGCTGGGGGGTTACTGGCGAACTCCCTACGGGGAATGTCACATACACAGGGACGAGTAGGGTCTCTAACCTTTGTGATCCTGTGATTTCCCAGGGGGAAGTACAAGGTAAATTCAGATTGATTCACTATTCATGCACGGAATACAGGATGCGAGAAAACCTCATTGGAAACCACTGATGCTTGCAATGACATTGAAAGTATCGTGATAAACTTATTCAGCGGAGAATCCAAACGCGAGTTAGTTTTTCTTAAAATTGATATCCACTTCTTGAGTGAGCAGTGGGCAAACAGAGGCCCATTTTAGGACAGATTTGCGAGATGAAAAAAAGAAAATTTCAATTAGAAGTCGGAACTGTAGCCAAAAAAGGAGAAAAAGGTGTTTGTTAATATTTTTCATCGGTTTTATTTCACGGTCTGGTAGCGAGGACGCTTACCATCATTAGAATTCAAGAACTATTTTGACATTGTTCACATACTGACCGGTAACCCTTTCCTCCTGTCCGTCCTCCCCCCCCCCCCCTTGTCCCCTATATGTCCACATCCCAAGGGTGTTCGAGCAATGTACGAAATATTCCCCGACGAGGTGCTCGGATCCGGCCAGTTTGGGATTGTTTATGGCGGTGAGTTTCTTTTCTTACAAACTACAATGATTTCAGAATAGTTTTCTGAACTTAGATTGCTTGTGTGGATGTGGTGGAGACGGAGAAGGTTAAGTAGTTGATGTTTAGTTGCTTGTATTGTATTCAATACCAACCTTGGCCCTTTTCAACTATTATCTTTTGACCGTGTACATAGGTGACACACGTTGATCACTTTACCGAGGTCGATCAATCGACCCAAGTTAATAGGTGTTCGATGAATCCTGTCTACGGTCGAGCTCTGACCGTTACTGCAAGTTTCACCATAGATTGATCACTGATTCAACATTTGAATGAGCAATTTTAGGTTAAGTCACGTGTGGAAGTTCATCCGAAATCAATGAAGTGTCAATACACAAGCATCAGTAAACTGTGCTCAGCATCTACAATCTTCATTTTTCCTTTCGATTCCTTTTATCAAATCTGTGATTTTTCATACTGTTTTCAAGAGGGCGAAGTCGCTAATCAAAGGTATGTCATGTCTTAGAATCACAGTGTGAAGATCAGGAAGCTGTGATGGGATGAGAATACATAACCTCTAGGGCAGTACGCTGACGAGCCTAAATGCTCCAATACCATAGGTACAACTAATTGCGACAATCCAAGCTACCGTAACCTACCACTAATAGAGATCTTGCTGACTGTTGCCCAAGGACCATGAACTGCACTGGAAGACATTTGCTAAACACCACCTGCTACGAACAGCGCAACGTACTACTAATAACGTTTCCATACGAAAGTCCGGTTAGCAACTGCATGTTGCTCCGTAGTCCCAATTATAATCACTTTGGGTTGCATCAGTGCACCGGAACAATTGATACAACATCCTCAGGACACTGCAATCTGCAGTTTATAAGTTTCACTTCTAATATGTAATGAGGCACCGGAAATGTCAAACACACATGTATTTAGGTATGTCCGTATGTATGTATGTATGTATGTATGTATGTATGTATGTATGTATGTATGCATGTATTTATGTTTTTACTTATATATGTGTGTAATTGCTTCTTGTAATGATAAATGTCGAATTTCTACAGATTCTACTTATCTAATAGTAGACAGCGTGAATTAGAACACAAATTTCAGCCCGCTGCACACCGAACTGGAAACGTTCGACGGTGTTTGCCGCGTAATGCTCGGTCTCAATATGAACTATTTTTAAAATGGAAGTTAACCAATAACGATAACAATACTCGTTTGATAATAAAGTATGCATTTAAAATAGGATACAGTTCAGGATATAATAATCAATTACCTATTTTTATATTGTCATTAAAGTAAGAGCAATCGTATTGACGAGATTCAAACCTCACACACTTGACAATTCTACCCAATTCATACGGACTCCATCCAGCAACACTCATCAGCTGTCTTTCCGGGCCAGGCTTATCCACGGATTTAAAGAGGGAAATGTTAGCTTCAAATTATGTCAAATTATATTTCAACTTATTTGTTCAAACAATTTTATCAATTAATTTTATGTGTAAGATAAAACTTTTGTAGAGGAATTTCGGTACAACTGTGAATATCTTCACCGAAATCTCTCTTTTGTACAAGATGAATGCATTAACCTTGTGAAGTAGTTGTGAGGAGTTTTTTAACTGTACATATTCTGAATCAAAAACGCGTCGCGCTCCTGTGGACAAACCAGAATGGGTCGTATGTACCCGGAATCGTTATTCGAGCTCCCCCACCAATCGATTCAGTGAATTGGATATTGCATAATACACGGACATTTGTTGTATATAGGCGCTCCACACGGCCCATCAGTCTCCTTTCCTGTACTTCAGTCATCATTTTCCCTGCCGTTTTTACTATTTGGATCACTTTCTTGATTGTCCCTTTGGTTTCTTCAAACTAATGTGAATACGATTCAGATTGATAGCCCCTTCTTAGTATGAGGCTGAGTTGTGTCTTGATTGAAGCATTATCAATTGAATTCACATTCAGAAGTATATTTTAGGAGCTTAGTGGAATGATCGGGTGGTCTTCTACAAAAGTCTGCACAAGACTCGTATCGTTCTAACTCACCATGAGTTACAGCATGCTATTAACACTGATGCGTTTTGATACGTGGCCCTTCAACGAGAAAGCACATTTGATGCTCACAAAGATCTGCAATAAAAGTGCCGAAAGGCTGTCGAGTTAACCCGCCAAAGGGACTGAAACCGGAGTTCGACCCCGTGCTGATTAGGCATCTGCCAGATCAGATAGATCATTCGCAAAGGATCAAAACAGAGAAACTGAAGAGGCTCCCAAGAACCTTGTTGACCGCACCTGGAATGAATAGATTTTTTTACAAACAGGAATGCCTAAGCGAGGAAGTGGGCTTGGCTCGGCAAATTCTTTTTGTAAACCGATACCGCAACTGAACGGGTTAGTAGAGTGAACCATTCTGATTGGCGCTAAGCTAATATCTCTGTTATCGAGATCAATAAGTCGTACAATGCCATAAAGGTGAACTACCAATGTTGACCAACCGCATCAATGGTTTTCGACTAAAACATGTGCATTAGTAAGGCAATTTGCATGGGTCGAGGACAAAACAGTCTTCTCAAAGCATTAAAGTGCACATTCAACGTCAGTCTACTCATCGTCGAAGCGGAGTTGTGTCTACAGTAACTGTTGCTCAATCAGTAGGCAAACGAAACTCCGTTGACACTCGTTCGACTTTCACGCTTCAGTATCAACTCATAAATGCGTGAGTATGTGCATATATTGATTGATTGAAAATGACCGTCCTGTAGACTTCACCTTCACGAAAATTCCTTAGCTCTTCCAGTCAACCATTCATTCGGATGCACTATGACCGAGTTTCGCTTCTATTAGAGCTCATTAGTGGTACATATTTACCGTCCCCTCCGGGATTTGAAGGCCGGACCCATCGACAGAAGGCCTTTATGGGACGGTGAATATGAAATATTGATGAGCTTTAATAAAAGCGAAACTCGAGTATAGTGCTTCTGAGTGTATGGTTGACTGGAATAGCTGAGGAATGTGCGTGAAGATAAAATCTGAAGGATGGTCAGTTCCAATCAATGAACTTCAATTATCCCACAACACTAATCCCAAGTAACTGTGATTCAAATGCCAATATGTGTGTATAAATGTATATGTATGTATATATGCAGGTTTTGACCAAACTCGTGCAACATCCTGATTTTCATTATATTTGTTCCTCTCAATGCACTGTCTTCCCAGCCTCATTCACAGGATTTAATATGATATTGCCCCCCATCAGAGGAAACATATATGATATAATACCCACTTATGTATTTGCTTCTATTAGCCACATGCCATTAAAATGTACGATTTCGCGAGTTCGACGATGTTTGCTTGTGCGTCAGATGTAAAATAACGAAGTGACGTTAGAAAAAGTAGATAGAATTTATTTATTAAAATGACTCATGGACTTCATGCAGGTATTGTACTTTCGCCTCGTTCATGTTTAATTTGTCGTTCTTCAATCTTGAGCACTGCAGGCAGTTGCTTTGGCATGAAGTTCACTAAGTTGACTGGCAAACAGAATTTGCGAGTTTCCTCTGATACGCAGTACACCCTAACCACTGACGACCAATGTCGAGGTAGCTAACTTTTCCCTGTTTCTGATACAGGGAAACGTTTTCGATTAAATTAAAATCCCAGCTGCTGCGTGGTAATTGAACGAATTTGGCATTGAAATTAATACACTTTACGCATAGCCATCCATATATAACTATGACTGGAAAGTATTTCCAAAATGAGAGTAACGTTGCACGAGTTTAATCAACACCGGTATACATTATATTCGGACTGAATTCAACAAAATCGTGTTATCCCGCACTGTCTGCTCAAATTCCATTTTCGTAACCTGGATCGCGCGGTCGTTATCGTTTACCAAAGATTTCTTCTACGAACATTGATTCGGAGTTTATAAGCGAATAGAAAGGTTGGTGATGATCGACAACGAGCACCACACAAATTCGTCTTGCATAGGATTTGTCAGCAGGGTATACTTTTTGTGTTCTTGTTAGGACTTGAACCACGAGCATTTGATTTGGGACTTAAAACCCTCGCCCCTGAGCTACATGATGCAAATGGTTTAAACAATCAGGAATGGTAAATTTGAAATAATCCATTTAACTGTTCACAGGTACCAGGCACTGTAGATGGACTTGGTTGTGGGTTTTACTCTTTGGGAGATCAATAACTCCCCACTAGTTAAATGCGTTTATAAGCGATGAAAAGAAAAAAATAGGTATGCATTGCTGCCTAGTCTCAAATAGGACGAAACAACTGTGCAGTCCTCTCTGTTTGTCGTCACAAAGACTTACATCGCGTTTGAATACACTCAACTAGTGGGTAATTACCGATCTCCCGATGAGTGAAACCCACACACAGGACCACCAAAAGTACCTGATACCTGCGAACCATCGATTGGATTATTCCAAATTTATTACCAATAATTCATAGTCTATGGATATGTTATTCACTTACTTATTCCATCACACTAGTTCTTCATAAAACCGAGCTAAGACGAAGTACCATGGCTCTGACCTTAATTTTTCAACGGCGCCCGGTCATCGGACCATCTTTTCGCAACACCCGTTTTTCCCAGTTACGACATGCATGGATTCCACTAAAGATCGGCGAGATCAAAATCCGTGGAATATCTTGATAATTGTGTGTTCTGGTTTATCACTGATGAGCGAATAATATTCTTCATCTCAATGACCAAACCGAAGACAATAGCGTAGTCATACATAAATAAATATTTATATATTTAAACACTCAATTCATACATATGAGGTGAGATGGGGAATGCAATCTATCTCATAAATGACTTTGTTTTGAGAAGCTGCGCTGACTTTATCATCGATAATGACACAAAACAGTCGTTCCATTTCATATGTAAATACATATGTGTATTTGTACGTAGTTTGCGAGCCATTTCACGTATTGCATCAATGAATTTCATTAATAATGGTATTGTCTCATTGAATGGCGCTCTCTATCCGATTGTATGAAACTATGGCAACTAAAACACCGAATCCAAAACGTTTAATCGAAATAGCTAAATTTCCTAATGCAACTGCAAACATAAAACATCTCTCCTACTCAATCAACGTGAACAGTTGAACCGTAGTAGATGGATACTTTACCGTTGCTTGAATGGAATCACGCAACATTGGTATTCAAAATATTCGATAACGTGACGCCTTTTCTCCTCCGGCCGGTCGGCCCGTTTGCCGGTTTGCCTGCCTGCCTGACTCATTGACGAGCTCTCAACATGCAGCTGGCAATCGAACGCGATTACGAGCATAGATGTACTCGTTAGCCATATCGTTTTGTTGGACAGATAGATCGTGCGGTAAAATTGCACCATATATTTATCACATTGTCAAACGTACGCGTTAGGTATTTGTACAATATTAGCACCAGAAATCCAGCGACGGAAAACATGTCTCGTGCGCTGTCATACCCAACCGAGCACGGCTGAGTTTTGTACGTGCTCCGACAGATTGCTCACACGGGCGTGTGTGTGTGTATGTGGGTGCGGCAAATGCGTTCCACTGGTTTCGTTGTTCTTTGATCAACAACGACATATATATGTGTGTAAAGTGGGATTGAATTGCTTTAACCGAGCTTCAACCCGGACTGGGTCGTTTGGGTGTGTGTGTGTGTGTGTGTGTGTGTGTGTGTGTGTGTGGATAGGCAGCCGAGTGGGTGCGTGAGATAACACGGAAATGAACTATCCGGATAATTAGATCGGGTTACACTTTTGCACGTCTAATCCCATGGTCTAATCCGCCATGGGGCATACGACAAAATGAGTTGGATTGTTGTTGTTTTTTCAACGAACTCAGTATGTCAGGTTCGCATTTGTTTGAACGCTCTGCGTGTGTCACTCACTCTTGAGTTCAGACAGATTATCTGGAAGAGTGGATAAATTCACTACCTGTACATCTGTGACAAAACATGGGCCGTGTCGGGGAATCAATTCCATTTCGATTTGAATGTTAATGACTAATTTGTAGTAGTCTCTTTTGTATGACATGAAGATTTCAGTTCATGCATGAATAATATCGGTGTGATAGACAGTGAGGGAAACCAAGTTCTAAAACTCGCACGCGTGCGAGGAGTAAACGGGTCGCCTGAATAATTTTTCTAGCAATGAACACGTTCAACTTATGTTACCAATGTCTTTGAAAACATGTTTCGCTTTCAACTCACAAAAATCAATTAAATTGCTATACTACTACCATGGGAAATCTGTAACTGGCTCGATCAATGGTTAAAATGGAAAATTAGATGAATTAATCCACTGAACACCTGTTACTTCCAACCAGCCAGCCATCTATCAGGTCTATCGGTCTGAATGAAATTGTAGATTGCCGGTCACCTTAGATGAACAGAGATTCATGTGGTTTTTTCTACCCTCTGGATTACATAAAAGCGGTTTGAAGACACCAGGAAATCGTGTGAGGGAGAAAATAGAATCATTCTGTAGAGTGTGATGATGCCTAAAGATTTCATTCCATCCAGTTCTGGTATCACGAGCTATAGATATCTGAGAAGGACTTATGGTGCAATACATCCACTGTAACTGTGAGTGATGACCCTTCTGCATGCGTGCAATGGATGGTGAGTGAATACTTTCGCTTGTGATCTTTGTTATCATTGTTTTTCTTGCTATTATTATTATTACTATTGTTGTTGTTGTCTGATTTGCTTTTTGATTGTGATTTGATATTTCTAATTCAAATGGAATTCCTCCGTACTAACCGCTTGAAATCCAGAATGGTTTCTTGTTCAGTACTAGTTCGTTTCATAGTCAAAACACTGCATTGCAAGTGGCCGCTGCAGACCGGAGAAAGTCACCCGCAGATGATGTGGAGACGAGGCATGAAAAAATGCAGAGAGTGATAAGGCAGAGTAGCTGTCTCTCATCTTCCTAGAGACTCCGTAACTGGATGGCTTGGTACACTGAAAGTCATGGCAGCAAACCGAGAGCAGTGGTGATCTTGCACTCACTTATTATCATATCAGAATTCTTGAAATTGTATGTACGCATAGTTCTACCGTGTACTCTGTGTACTGACCACAGAGGCTCGCATTCTTTTCCCGTCCCTGAAAATGGGCCCAGTCTCTATCCTCCTAACACATTCTCACTTACCTTGTATGCATTATGACTTTGACAGGGATCAGTGGAGTGCGTTCCCCTGTTTTACGCTATACTGTGATGATAATTAGGATGTTTGCAAGGAGTTTCAGCCTCAATATTGGCCAAGATGACAGTAAATAATCCCTCCGTTAGACAATGAAGTGTCTGGTTATGTCAATAAACAATAACATAACGTTATACGCTACAAATAATTAATAAAACATAGCATGCAAGTTAGCAATTGACGAAACAAATTACAAAAAGGTTAATTGATTCAGGGTGTGAGGTTTTGCTATCCAATATGCTTATGCGGATGTATATGTGAATGCATCAGTCGCGTATATCACTGTCACTTATACAGTGGAAATGACGAAGTTCGAGTGGTATGCAAAACTGGAATCAAATGTTGTGACTGGTTGTGACGTGTATAAATTTTGGTATACATATCCCCAGTTGAAATCATCTTCTCCGTCGAAGGTGATCTTATTCTGTTGGATTTTTCCTTTATTTCGTTCTTTCATTTCACTTCCTTTAATTGAATAAACAATGATACCATAGACAGATATACGGGGAAGCGGCCAATCAAAATGTTGCCATAAAAAACCGAATGGGGAATCAGATGATGGTGGTGGTGGTGCTCTGAGGTGATAAATTGTTAACTCTACCACTGTACCACCACCGCCGTCGACTTGACTGAATTCCAAGGGTATTCGTACAGCAGTTGCTTGATCTTCTCTTTGTTTCGTCTCAGTAACGACCCTATTCACACTGGATCGCCTCAACCTTAACTGGCCTACATATCTTCTGTTAACTGAACTGTACTAAGGTACCAAGGTACTCCATGATTCTCAAACTCATTTAACTTCAGTGTACGATTCCCATGGATTGCTTCGAAGTGAATATCTTATCAAATCCAAACGTTGCGTCGTCATGTTCGACTTCTGAATCGGATTACTTGCTTCGTCAATTTTTAAAGAGGTTATGTTTCTGTCCTCCAAAAGGATACCACCAGTTAGGGGTATGGGGTTCAGCAACTTTAGTCAGTTTTTCTTTGGAATTCGCTGCATATTTCACTAGTCACAAAAATTTCAAAATAGATATGGTTGTGGCACAGTTTAGTGAAAAGCCGCGGAAGGAGAGTTTAATTGGTACCTTATGCTTGATCGCACTCTCCTAGTGATTGGAGGCGCATCCTCTTCCACGAATCTTTCGTATGGATAATAATTTTAACAATTGTTAGCTGTATAGATTTGAGTACAACTTGGCAGGCTGTAAAACAAAACTATAGGGGTTATTCATTACCGTGTCATTGCCATAATGCAAATCTCCGCATGTTTGCAAGTCGCTGTGAAATTTTGACTACGCAACTCAAAAGTTGCTCGCACAGCTGCATGTATATAATCTGAACTTTAGACCCGGTACACGACTTGAAATTCCGGCCAGGAAAAGTAAATTGCTGCACAGCGCTTTAGCGTGGAAAGGTATAGAAATTACAAACCGCTAAAAGTTTCTATTCAACAACCGGTAAACTAAATTTCGATGGAGGACTGAGATGGTTAATGAATGTTTTTACAGACGATTAATGCTACTACTACTAAATATAGTAGCAGTAATAATAGTAGTTTTAACGATGGTATGAAAACTCTCACCACAAAAAAATACAGATGCTCAATCCTGAGGTGTGTGACGGTTTAGGGCATAGTCGATCATTATCAAAACCATTACCTGGAAGTCAGTACACACTGTTTCAACAATAAATTTGACATGGAATGAACATGCTATGATTCTCAATCGTGACGAACGTTTTTTGACGAAAAAAAAGGATGAAATAGGACGAGATCCATGAAAAGATCCTATTATATTAGAATTGCATGTGCTTGATGCAAGGGAAAGAGATAGGAGGGGAAAGGTGAACCATACTTTCATTTTGTCCTCAACACGGCACTGAATTTTTGAACACCTTGCACGCCTAAAATGCAAACATTCTTGTGGATTTTTTGTACCCGAATAATAATAGTGGAGTCGAGCAAATCACAGAGTGTATTGCATTACTGAAGAGAACATTTGAAATCCAAGCACGAATACCGTTTTTGAGCATACCTTGAATGTGTGACCTTGAATCTAATCAAGCCCAATAATGTGTACAAGCAATAGATGATGTGCCAGGATGAGAGAAGTGAGATCAGTTCTGTTGTAAAACTCCTGCTGTACGATAAACATAATGTAATTGGTGATTTGGCCCCAATTCTTTGTGTTCTGGTGTGTATGTGTCTGTGTGTGTATGTGCGAATTACGACGAATCATAATTGAATCAAGCACATTTGGGTTCACTCTANTTTGTGAGCACACTATCTTCGCCCTAAACTAGGAGAATCGTATTCGTCGGGACGGTTCATCTCCACTGACAGTCTCTTTGTCACTAATTTGGACAACAGGAAAACCAATAACATTAAAAATCAAACCAGTGTGCTCAGTCCAGTAATGATCCACAAAGCGGATTGGGAATCGGGAAAACCCAAGGCATAATTTCAAGCATACAGATGGAATCAGTTGATTTAGCTATGAAGTAATCGACTCTGTGATAAACGGAAAGCAGACTTAGGCAAAGAGGTTTTTACATAGTTTTGGTGACCGGTTGATATCCTTCATTTATCTTGATAACTGCATCGCTCAGTGAAGGGATGGATTCATCGACCCAGAAAAAACCTGATCTGGCTGATGTGTGTTCCACGTTTTTGGCACGCAAACGTAGAATATTTCCCCTAGTCTAGTCTGATTTGTCTACAATGTGTTAGGTGAGAAATTCCCGTGAAATTGGCCTACCGAGAATGCATTTGTATAGTGAGTGTACTGTTCCTATCCAGATTCTGAGGTGAAAATTTGCGTTTAGTCACCATTATTAGTCGGTGGTGGTGGTGACGTGGTAATAGCATCTCCAAATTATCACCTCGGGAGGACGTGCGTTCGAATTTCACCACCACCACCGCAGCCTGACTTTCACCATTCATCGTGTGTTCTATGGCAACCCTTTGTTTGGCTGCTTTCCCTTCCTTAAAATTGTATGCTTCCTACAGTCAATAAAAGGAAGTAAAAATTGAAATAAAAATATGGCCAAAACGATAGAAAAATATTGTCTTGGAGAAAGGTGCATCAACGAAGTTTCTTTTCCAAGTCTAACCTGAGTTTCTGGTCTCCATGAGCAGTTCACGTCTGCTCATCAGAATCTAATCCCTAAAGAACAAAAGCGCTCCTGTATCAAGTTGCCTTTTCTGTCTATGAATAACCTTTCAGTATTTTATCCCTTTTGTCCATATTTTTATGGATTATTGAGTAGAGTGGGGACTGAGTGGAGGAAGGTGTCCTCTCAAGTGCATATAGGATAGATTAAACTTCTAATTTTCTGTGAAGTTGGCCATTATAACTCGTTTCTCGTTTCAACAGACAGACACAAATCGCTGACAAATTTCTGTCCGTAATTCATTAGGCTAATGGATGCGTACAGAATAGTCATGCAACGTGGAAGTCACTCGCATAAAGATTTTGCATAATCCACCCCGGATGTTTCTGACTCGCTCACAAAGCAATGACTCCCCCTGCTTGAACAGTCAGATCACAGTTCAGTTCAGTTTTTACAACCATTACACATGCATTTTCATGCGCCGGTTTTGGTTGCTGCCGTTTGGCTACCCGTTTGGATGAAAGAGCAGGATAAAAATTGGGATGTTGAAAGCAGAGTCAAAGAGAAGATAGGGTGAGAGAGAGAATTCATATAAATCGGGGTTACAAGAATATTGGGTAAATGCACGAGTATCACTATCTGCCGCACATGGCTGTATCACTCCGTGTTTCCAAACACCGATTATCGTGATCTAGGGAGCATCATCCAGGGAGCCTAACGGGACCAGTCCCTTGTTTAGGGTTTTCACACTCCCAGGCCAGGTCTTAGTTTCCATCCGCTGCGGCCTCGGCAAATATTGCCCGTCGTGAAGAAGTAAATAAAATTTAGAGAATGGCACGTTCTGACAATTAAAGATCACGTGATGGTAGAGCAATGGAGAAGAAGCGTTTGGATAGGATGCTGGATCTACACACTTTGGGAATAGGAATGACCGAGACGAGTCTCCAGCAATCAGGGATATAATGCATGCTGAATGATGTGTTGGGGAGAGACGTAAAGGTGTCCGCCAGAGCAAGGGCACCATATTTTAGAAGGCATAATGATAGACCATCGGAACCGATACCATTGGACGATTCAGTTGTATGTAAGAGTTTATATCATCACTGGAATCTTTTAATCAATTGATTGACACAAAGAAAAACCGGATTTTTCCCGAACACTTTGGGAGCAATTTTGAACTCATTCGTTCTCTGTGGTTTTTACCTCATGATAAAATCTTGTCAACAGAGAAACAGACTATCCCACTTTTTCAAGAGGATCATCGGGTTAGAAGTGAAAACTCCAACATCTCTTCCGATAAAGCACACCGTCTTTCACTCACGTATCAGTGCATGTGCAACCGTCCAACGCAACCGGAGTGTAAAACAGCTCGGAAATGAGTATTTACTCACCAGATCGCAATAAGGTCTCGAGGCAATTTTGATAGTAGTGCAATCTTTTTGAAATCTGTGCGACGAATCCAAGTATGTGGGGGGGGGACTCATGTAGTTCAATGTCTTTGGGGAATCTAACAGTTTAGACGCATGCCCCGTGACCATCAGAGGTTTACAATCAATCGTTAGAAGTCAACTGTCATTTGAAAGTTTTATAACACGGTGCACCAAACGTGTGATGTTTGACCTGTAGATGCTTGCATAGAGTTGTTATACGCAAGAAGGTGGCATGGCAGCATGCAGTCTCATTATTTGAGGTTAGCTTTCATAAAGGTCTTCAGCAGAGCCTTTAGAGAACGGTTTTTCTCCCCCTTGGTCTTGTTCGTGAAGTTGGTAAGCCACCTTTCTCGTATTTGCTGTCCCTGGAGCTTGACACACTTCCCATAGTAAGGCACTGTTGAAATTTTACACCCGTTGCAACCATCTCTGAGCAACCCATTAGTGGGTCTATCACAGAGTTGATAAAATTCGCTCAAAAGACTTATTCATTGCCTTATATGGTTTATTTTTAACAACATTCTTAATACCGAAATTAGTGCACATTTCGAAACAGTCAATTGGACCTTCAAGAGTACCTGGTGCCTCTGAACAATCGAATGGGCTAATCCAAGCCTGATACTCTAAGTCAATTTGGACATTCATTGTTCATTAGTTGTCAACTGTTATCGGGAATAAGTAGCAATGAATGACTTGAAAACGTTTGAGTCATTGTATGATTGACTTATTTCGAGACGCTTTAAGCTGGACAGTAAAGTTGTGTTCCGGTTTATCAGCCGAGGAAATCCGATTTGATCCCTAATAATTATTGCATTCGAGCAAGTCAGTCAGCTTTTGTCCGATTCAAAGAAATCTTATCACGTGACATTTTATCATGATGTTCAGTCGGATGCGTCCTAATTGAATGAATAACTCTTTCCTTCAATCCTAAGCTGATGTGAATGGGGTAAACAATGCATTTGTGTGCCTCGTTTATCCAATGACCCCTTTTGTGGATATGACCAAACACGCATTTCGGGATGCAAAAAGGAAACGGTGCACTACAGAAGAAAATTATGTGACCGATTGCTGTGCTTCCTCTTTGCCGCACACACACATACACACACACACACACAAAGACAGATAATGTGAGAGACAGAGAGAGAGAGCAAAAGGTTCTGCTTTCTTTAAATTGAGTAAAAATTATGCCCGTAGATTCACCAGAGGAACAACATCAGTGAGCAGAACAAGCTTACTTTCCGCGCTATAAACGGTGACAGATGGAGCATGGAAAAGTTGGGCTTCTTCATTCCATTGTTGTGCTAGCGAATGCCTTTCGCTTTTGCCGTCCGCTTGAGAGATACTTTCCACTTTCTGAGTGAAACATTCAAACAAAAACACGACGAAACTTTCGAGTCGTAAACAGAAATGAATAGGGCGATATTTATAGTTTTGTTCATTCAACGTTCGACAGTTCAGTTCAACGCGGTGATCAGATGACTGTTTACCTCAAGAACTTGATCAAACGTACAGGGCAAATATTTTTTCATAATGGACATCCGAAACTAATCATTCCGAAGAATATGGATAAACAATCACCCTCAAAGGTCTCCACTGAAAAAAACAGCGATGGACGGCCGGTTACTCATACAGCTACTTCCTTTCAAAGCAAATTATAGATCTGAGTTAATAAAATGACACGTGGTGAAAAACCATGACTTAGACTCTTCATGCCAGGCAACCCCCTTCAGTTTACTGCACAGGTCGACGAGAAAATATTTAACTTCAAAGAAAAAGAAAACGAATTGCACAAATTACAAGCTATCACTTTCTTTGCTCGTTATTCGTCAAGTTAACTTGCATGAATAATAGGTCACTGTTTCCAGGACTTAAGGAACACAAACCGGTCTGTTTGATTGCGGGCGCTTATAGGCAGTCGATATAACTCCCCCAAATGCATCACTATGAAACAAGTCAACTTGCTTACCTGTTTTCTATTTAGGCGTTCTCTTGCCTTATGACTATTTGTATCGATTTAAAAAAACGTTTCTCGCAAAACTAAGAAACCATTTCCTAGAATCAGTGCCCTATTATCTGGGTGAAACAGAATTCATGCATATAAGAATGAAAAAATGCGTACCGCGTGGAGTGACCAAATCTGATTGGCATCAGATTGCAAAATAAAAGTTGGAAGGGGGAGTGCGGAGTATACCTAAAAACATTCAATTCACAAATGGCATTTTGGGGTTTGCTGATTTGCATCGAAAGACCCAAAAGTGACACGACCGAATCACCAAAAGATCCATAAAACTAATTAATCCAAAGGTACTTGGCCCGAAGCATCATCTTTGACCGGCCAAACCCAACTACCAGCCGAATGGGTACACTTAACCTGTAGGATTCCTCCGAGGCAGCTTCATCCAGAGGGAGCCGACATATATTAGAAGGTAGATAATGTCTATTCAAAAAAGGAGCGATCTGGTCATCTACACGGCGATCAAGCGGGTAGTATACTTTCGTTCAAACTGTGAGGTTTCCAGTTCGATCCCCGGTTGGGATGATTCTTTCGAACTGTCCAGATTGGACCCAACCAGGTCGAAACAGCTGTTTCTCGCTTTTCAGCTCATACCTCATTTACACGACGAGTTCCTAATCTAAACAGAATTCGCCAACTACTTCAAATAACTCTTTCTGTCTCTCTCATGCGGGGGAGATTTTATTTTCGTGAAAGTGATTTCTAATTCACACAATGGCCTGATGTGTGAGCACCAGAAAACATGTTCCAATGAGTATCCAGCTTCTTTTAAATTTCAAAGTACTTCTGGAAAATATTTATCACCTTGTCTTATGATTCCTAACTTCCGTGTTTCGACGAATCTTTCGCCTGAATTTATGCTTCTAATTCCATCTCTAGGTGGGCAGCCGCTCACAGACCATGTTCGCCAATCAGGATACCCCTAACGGCATGATATGGGGGTGAATTCAACTTTGAGGTTGTGAAGAAAAACTGTGTCTGATCGTTTTGTCCCCGGAATTCGTTTTTTCCCTCACTATGAATGTGGAAGACTTGATAGAAAATGTGTTCTGTTTGCCTGATTACCATCATTCGTCAGCATTACTTCTCACACTGTTCTAGTAATAGTTTGATCAAATCAGAAATTGATTAATTTTATCCTTTTCAATAGTAGTTTTATTTCAGGTAAAAGCACAGAGAACTAACAATGTGGGGGAAAAAGAGGACAAACTGAAATCTTTTGAATGATTTCGGACAGAGGGCGTGAGCAGGTTTCGGGACGGGCAAACTTTCTGCCTGACTGACTAGCTGGTTGAATGAGTGGGTGACTACGGCACAGCGAACGTGACCACATTTCGTTTACATTTGCCAGACTGATAGCGCGCGCANGTGGGATGGGGGGGGGCGGGTGGTCGGCGATTTCAGCTGAGCAATGCTCACCACGACAGCGCTGGAGCGCGCGCGCGCACGCGTGAGAGGGAGTTTAGCACTTCTGGTCAAATTGTTTTGCCAGCCTGACTCGTTCGCTTGCTGGCCATTTAACCCCCCCCCCCCCCCC
>UZAN01039727.1:107365-118787 GCA_900618425.1 Echinostoma caproni
ATGGATGGATGGATGGATGGATGGATGGATGGATAGATGGTGACCAGCAGACTTGAACCCCCTCCCCACTCCTTGACAAAGTGACAAAAACCTATTACACGTATGATTTGATCCGGTTATGTGAATTTTTCGAGTTTGTTTGTTTTCGTTTTGTAATCAGTACATAAGCCGCACATTGGTACACAAAATTTAAAGCATTTATTTATCAGCGAGGCCTTGGCACGAGGAGGAAACTTTACTGAGCGATTTGTCATTACTCTTATCGTGGATATCAATTTTTTATCATATGTGTTTAAGTCGACACCGGTTCATGGTAGTCGGGTGTGCGTTGAACAATTTTTCCACTGTTTCACTGTCGTTACAATCAATAAAAGCTTGCAACATCCAAATCCACCTCATTGAAGGATCAGCTATTCTGGAGGCAGAGTAGAAAGTGTCATCCCTCATCACTGGATCAGACGGTATTCTTATTATACTCACCAGCGANAGAAAGTGTCATCCCTCATCACTGGATCAGACGGTATTCTTATTATCCTCACCAGCGACAAATGCAACAGTCAATCACTATCCCCGTTCAAGAAAGACGATTTAATTAATCTAAATATGATATGGATTTGGTATTGTTTATATTGACCACCTATCTTTCAAACCCGATCTTCAGGCACAATACTTACAGTGTCATTCAGCCAAACATAGTGCATTTGAGGAGCACTTGACTGGAGTTTCTCTCAGCAGGACTTATTCTCAGTGCGCGTCTATTTGCGACTCATCCGACGTGTTAAACGTTCTTTTAACGTTCTTTGGACGCAATTTATTTTATGCGATGGTAAAACTTTGTCCTATTCTGAAGCTAACTGTGGTATCTTTCGGAGTCCCATTGTTTTTTCACTGTACATAAATAACCCACTTGTCTCTACCGACTTTATTACCTACAAGTATACTGACTATGTGTTGGTTAGGTTCTGCCCCCACCTCTCCCTCGCCCCAATTACGATGTATCTTTCCACCGAGTTCAAGGCGGTCTGTATGACGTTTTGGTCAGTCCCTGCACCGATACATCGTCTCTCATTGGGCTTTCTTTTTCCTTGAATCTTTTCCCGACCTGAAAGAGAATTCATATTAACTTCCAGATCCATGTGACTCCTTTTCCGCTATTGTGTTACAGCCAGAAATGTCCTGGTATCACATTTGATATGAGGCAAACCTATCCGGTTTTTGGTAAAAATACAGTGGAGGCTGGTTGAACAAAAGGAGATGTAATTTAAACGTAACAATTCCATTAAAATCTATCCGTTGCACTTATACTAATACACAGCTATTCTCAGAGAACGGTGACACGTTCATATCATAAGCTCGTTTAATTGGATCACAATACCACGTACAAGTTCGTTATTTTTTCCAATCCCTAGTTAACAATTTTCAATCCATCTGATCGTATCAAAGCAATTCACCTTTGTGTATGTACTTCCTAAGCTAACTCATATTACGGTTAAATCGATCTTTGAGTCATACAGCTGGGTTGGCTACTTCTTCAATCAACTCTAGTTATCCGGTGATTTGTTACAGACAAGGTAATTCATTTCCTCTGCTCCAGCATCCATACAGACACACACAGAGTTATTATAGATTGTTCAGCTTGATGGATTGTCTCCCACCCCCGCTCTGGCTTTCGCCCTAGTCGCCTTTTGGATCTGATCTGGTGCGATTGCACCAGATCATCAGATAGACCTCCAGTTCGGAATATCACCCCCACCCCACCCCCTTCCTTTGTCACATACACATACACTGCAGCTGTCCTCTGCTTCTGCGTGCCCGAATGAGAGCAACTTCACACATCGCTTATCACAAAATCATTTCAATCATGAAATTGCTACGTGACAGAAATGTTGTCTCTCTCGCTGACAGATAGATAGCCCTGGAAAATGAGTTACCCTGAAGTGCATGTATGAGTGCTTTGTTATTCCCGTTAGTTCCTGGGTGAAAAAGACGTTTTAATAATTTTTCCATTGAATTCGTCCAATTTTAAAAGAAACTGAATTAGCTGGGGAAATGTAAATGTAGTTGTCCGGAATTAGAACACAATGTGAGAAACATTAATTTTGACCGTCCTTCAGACTCCGTTTCCACGTACAGTTTTCAGTTCAACCCATCAGCAATCATCCACTCGGAAATTACTACAACACCCTCATCTTTTGATCTCATTAGAGCTATTTTCATGGCGTTCATTCGCCGATCAGACTTGGTTTGAACTTCGGACCACTTACTCGTCTGGCGCTTTGTTACCACTATCCTAACAAGCTCAGAACACGATTAATCTACATCCGTGCGTTGGGTATCGCCAGATGTCATCTTCAGTGTCACTTAGTGATTATCAAAGGGTTTTTGTTCAGTGACAATAGAAATTTTGTTTAATACCGGTTTATGACATCTGTGGCTCTTCTCTTCTTACTCCTCTATCTCTATTTATCCATCCATCCATCCATCTATCCATCCATCCATCCATCCATCTGAGTAGTCCACCATATCTTATCACTTTATTCTCAATTATCATCAACTATCTATCATCTGAAATTGTAGACTGTTCTACTTCAAATAAGAAATGTTTTTTTAATGCAACTATTAGATTGATACATGGTAGTAATAAAGGGTTTCGTTTGATCATTTGAAGCATTTTGTATTGTAAAGAGCAACTGAAACGTGTAAAAGGAAAAATAAATAAAAAGCGGTTTGAGCGACTGTCCCAGGATGGCCAAATGGTTAGTTTTATGCTTGCATTTTGCATGTAAGGTCCGCAGGTTCGCGAAATGCACTTGGGTCGGTGGATTAGTGAACTGTGTTGAAGAAATCATAAGACGGACGTAAGCAGTGGCTCAAGCGTTGATCGCGCATGCTCCATTGCTATCAGTGGAGCATGGCTCGAAGTGACTTTTTAGGGGGAGGGAGACGAACATAGAGAGGGAGTGAGACGCGTACGCGTACTGGCAAGGCAAACAATCAAGATATGTCATGGTGATTGGGGGTGTATGTGTTGCCGAGGCTCGTCTCGCAATGGTCACCTTTGCACTTTATCAGGAGGTTGGGAAGTGATCATCCAGACATCGCTAGGCTTGAAAAGTACACGAGCCTGGCAGCTCTGATGAGGTGAACGAGACGGCTTGAAATGATGCTAAGCCAGTTTGAAATGAAACCCGGACATTGTGAAATGATAGTCGAACAAGTTGAGTTGCAAAAGGTATAAATCAAAACCGTGGGTTGTAAATGTATTTGTTTCTTGCGTCAGACCGAGTGTGAATAGTCAACCAAAACTTGGGATTAAAAATTGTATTCAGAAAGTTCAGAATCATATCACAAGGTATTCAGCCAGTACAAACCGACCGGGCAACTACGACTACATACTGTTAGCTTGAAATAATCTACTACCCGAGTCGAACGGCATCCGAATATTCAGTTCTTTTATTTAGTCGAGTTTCGTCGGTTTCAAACCATGACTGGATGCGTGGAATGATCAAAAATAAGTTTACTTGATTTTAGATGTTGTCGGTAACCAGAACAATCGAAACAACATTACAAACTAAAGGGGATATGTGTTTGTTTTGTTGAATGATACACGGAGTTACATTGCGTCGTCACGGGTAACACAAAAGCCAATATGGCGATTATTATTTTCATCACAAACCGGAGCGATTTATTTCGATAAAATATGAACTGGCAACACGGGGTCAATTTTAATACTTTACCCTTAAAATGTACCGAAATGTATGCGCTGTAAAACAGAGCTATCGAGCATGGTTGTGAAAAATTGCCAAATCGCATGGGATTATTGCCAGAAAAAGAGGGTTAACCATTCCAGTGCAGTCGGTGTGTGTGAAATTCACAAACTGTCTCTCTCCCACCGGTAGTACGTTACTCTATGGATGTAATGCTTTCATCATTGGGCATTGGTCATGTGTCACCACTGCCAGATACTTGCTACATCCGTGAACTGCACAATCATACTGTTCACCATGACTGAAAAGAAAATCTTTGTCTACTGAACGTGCGTTTGTCCAAGCGTTAGGATGGATGAATAGGGGAAAGTGGGTTCGTTCTTGCTATCTGACGAGAAAAAAATAAACAAGCAAATGGAGTTACGGTTTCAATATTCCTGAATAAAAGGACATTGTGATATTTGAGTGTGACAACTATAGTTCCCATGCCTGGTCGAGCGAAATTGCCCACAACCACGATCACATTCAGCACCCAGGGTTTCAGTCTGTTCGAACTCTGCAAAGCAACTTAACCAATGATTGATCGCTTCTTTTGTTGCACAAACTACTTGTTCGGCTGTGTATTCACAACCTGAGGTGGAAGAATTGAAAAACAATAGTAAACTGTTTGGCTGTTGTGGATGAGAAAACAATTGTGTCCATTTCTTACAATTAGCTGGTCAGAAATCAATAGAACACTTCAATATTCTTTTTTTCTTGCTTCGTAAATTGTAATTTGGGTTACAAATATATACAATGCAGTGTTTTGATCACATAAAATGTATCCGAGTAGTTAAACGAATTCCGCAGATTGACGTGTCAATGAAACCCCGACCCTGGGTATGGTAACTCTCATGGGATTAAAATAAAAACTTGTTTAGGGATATGTAAAACATATTGAGAACTGTTAGTTAAAGCTCACATGTGCAATCTAATTATGTAGTGACACATTTTAACAGGGTCATTAATTGAATTTGAGATAATTGCTGACAGGTCACTTGGGCAACCTGAGCGACCCGAATTCTTCCGATAATTAACAGGTCTCAGTCCCACACTGTTTTACTAACTAGGTGATCCTCAGATTGGCGAAAAACGTTGCGTTTAATGAGAGAACGACAAAATGGGGGTCATTTAATCAGACTTGATCAGTTCACCAAACAAATGGGAGCTTAACTACGAGGTAATGATAAATAGTAACCACGTATTTGATTCAGTACTTAATTTGAGAAAACTGGACACGAGTAACCAGCAATTTAATGATCCGCTATGGTGCAGCGATGAATAAGGGGGGAGGAATTTCAAACAACAATGAAATTAAAATCTCCGAGGCAACATTTTCCTGAAGAGAATTATCTTTTTCAAGCTCACCATGGATTTCTCAGAAGTTCATTGCAGCTTAAAACGGTGACTGTCGACCGAAGCGCTTGCGCACGCATACATAAAACATTGGTAAAACACGTATGGTAAATCAGAGCTGTTAGGGGTAGAGCAGAAAAGATTTGACTCAAACAGGTGTAATGTATGTGTTTCGCCAGAAATTTCAGATACTTATCCGAAACCCAATTCATTGCGTAAATTTCGGTCGGCCTAAACACAGTCAGGTGGTGCATTTGGATAATCGGTCATTCAATCAACTATAGGCAGTCAGTTCCGATGTCTATCTGTTTTTTTTTGTCACAGAACTTTCCACAAATCCACACACTCTGCCAGTCAGTCATTCAGTCAGGAAAATAGCCAAGTGTGAAGTGGTCCTTGATATGTTACCCATTTCCGCATGCACATTTTTCCTTATTGGGCGACTGCATCCGGTGGCTTTTTCACTTTTTTAAATTTTGTTAAACAATCCCCGGGGACTATTGAAATGGTTTTGATTGGTTGATTCGGGGCAGCGAATGGATGACTTTGACATGATATAGTTAATGTCACAGACAGACCTAATTCGGAGAATAATTGTGAACTCCCAGCATCAATACTACATACGCACGTAGAAAAACAGAATGGTTGTCGCGTAGAAAAGGATAAAAATGCGAAATTCTTTTGGTTATAACTAATTGAAGAGTTTATTCTTAAGAGATCTTGTTGATAAGGCACTGTGAATTCCCTCTATTTGGTTACAAAAGATAAGGCACAAATCTCAGCAAGTACGGTTACTAATGGAGCATGGGATAGGCTAGCGTTTTGCCGGCATATTTATAACATTTGTGTGCGTTTTGCCGAATCATTATTCCCACCGATTTCTACCGATGATTGGAATAGACTGAGTCTGATAGCAGTTGGTTTTTGCAGCACAGAATTCGATCACGAAGCACGAAGCAAAGGTTTCGTAGGTCAACCGACAGGTTTTGGAATAGCGTCACGGACAGTGAAAATCTTATGAGGGCCAGATGTCGTAAATTGGATGTATTTTTTAAAGTCATTTCCATTATATTATTCTTCCGCTTTGAGCCCATTTGTAACGAAACCAAATACTACCAATAATTCTACTCCATTTTTCTCACTCTGCATCATCCCATCTCTTCAAATCCTATCATTGGATCGATTTGCCTTCGCCCGTCACGTGACATGGATCCAAATACACAAGGCCTGCATCGGAAAACACAACGGTCAGTGGCCATCAAAGTGATTGATAAGCTACGTTTTCCCACCAAGCGTGAAGCACAACTGAAAAACGAGGTATTTATACTCAAGGTGAGAGATAAATCTTTCTGTTCATTTCAAACTGTTCCGCGGATATAGATGATCCTTGTGTTCATCGTTCTCACGAAATGGCCTAGGAACACATTTTGGCACTCTGACCGAATATCCGTCGACAGCGATTAAGTTTGCCTCAGGCACAACTTTCGAGGCCGCACAATTGGCTGGATAGCAAGGGACAAAATCAAATTTGTATACCTCCCCCCTGATAACTTTGGAATCACGCAGAAAGCGTTTCCACCGTTGACGGATAAAAGTAACACAACCGGAGGAAGTGTTTCCGAGAAAGAGCGAGAGAGGGAGAGGGAGAGAGAGCGCACGCTAAACATAGCACCATGTGTTGACTAAAACCGAACTCCAAGGTCGGGTTAGCGTTTTGAGGTGCGGTGATATATTGTTGCAGTCATGTGACGGAATGCAACTTCGATGGTGCAACAACCTTTTAATGCAACATACAGAATTGACAAACATATCTCATTTATTTCTCGAAAAATGAGCCACCGCCACCCAACTTTGGTGGTAGGCAGCTTTGCTGTTTTCCGGTCCAATACCACACCTAACCTATCGGGGCCTTATGTCGTTCTCCACTCCAAGTCCCATCGATTAGGTTAGCGGTTTCCATCACTGAACATCAGGTCTTCGTGACTATGGGGCTTTCCTCGTCCGCTGTTCATCACACGAAAGTGTGTAATAAAAAAGTAACAACTTGAATGTTTGGTATTTGAACATGACAGAAACACGTAGAAACCGAACGTAGTCTGCAAACAGTACACCAACAGTAATTGAACCCGGATAACGCTTTCACTTGTATCGATCGAGGATGATCCATTAATATCAGAACACGCCGTAGGATTTCATTATTAAAGAAGACAGGAACAAGTATATGCAAACGGGAATGCTTGCGAACAAAACAAATAATTCAGTGTTCATAGGTTTGGGGAGTTGGAGAACTCCGAGGAGGGAGGCGATATCTCTTCCCCCTCCCCTGATCCGTATTTCAACAGCAGGCTGACAAATCTTCGTGCTGATCATCGATAGAGGTTGTTTTGAAGCTTGGAGAGTACACGGGCTTGAAAGCTCTATATGAATGTTTGGATTCGATAGCTGGGCTATATTAAAGTGATTCCTGAAATTATTTGTTCGACATCAAGACATCTTCATTTCCACAAGTTATGGTCATTTTCACTTACCCGTTGTATACTTTCTTTCCGCATTGGTTCAGCACTAATTTGCGGTCAGCAACAACCAACAGAAAGTTTCCCAAGGTGCCGCAAAAGTTTGGAGGGCTACCATCACCCGAAGATCAATGCTAATGTCCTCCTTTAGGCAATTTTCTTTTCCACAACCAGTACCAAAAATTTGGTGGAACCAGGCACGTCTTTACGTGTACCAAAACGGAATTCACACTAACTTAATTGCCCCGACTGTATATACGCGCAACTAAATTCCGGCTTACAGTGTGGACTGTCAGTCTTCAGGTATTTGCTGAAAAAGCTGATCTCGGGTGATACCTTATCACACACACACACATCCTCAAAATACGAACTATATTTGCGGGGTGAGATCAACAATCATCTGATAATCTCACACTGAGGGGAATGGTAATTTATTTGGTCCACATTCGATTGCTTCGCAAACTTTAGAAGACATGCTTGAGTTACGAACAGATTCGAGCCCGACCGTCTACGCTTTTGCACCGGGTCTGCTCTCAAAGGTGTTTAGTTCCAAATGCCATTTAGAGTGCATGGTAATAATTCAGAAGTACTTATTACATGCATGTATCCGTGTGTGTAGCTGTATATATATATATATGTATATATATATATATATTGTATTGTCTCATACTAAAATTAACAGAAATTTGCACTACAGAAGACTTAGATCGGTAACAATGTTGTTGACTCCATACGTTTAGAATTCAGATTGAAATCCCAGTAGACCATATTTTGCGCTTTTGCGATCAACGATAACGGCATCTCAGAAGATGAGGTGGTTCATCGAGGGTGATCATATTGCTTGTTGTGCTTCTGCATGATGTTTTGGGGTTCACCTGCAGAAGTTGAAGCACATATTCAAGTTGAAAAATTACTTCTGATGGATGAACGGTTTTTCAGGCTGATTTCAGTGTCATGTTTCCACATATACAATACCAAGGAGTAATACTCTGATAGTGCTTTTTACTCTCTTCCACACCTTTATCCTGGATACGCGTGACCTGTGTCTGTCATCAACGCGATTAACGGAACGATCGCGTTGTTAGAACCTGGGCTATCGATTGACTGATTTAGAAGCAATAACCAAGAATACTAGCAACCAACAACAAGCATGGGCGGGTAGTTGTGATTCTTTGCCAACTGGGTTATGGACCCAATAATGCTTAGTAGAACTGGTAAATGCGTAGCTAAAAGTACTCCTCCAAAACATTCAACTTATTGATGATTTCTCACTGTTGAAGATCTGTTATCAGGTTGTCAGTTGGGCTCTCTACGCTCTATAAACCAGTTAGGTGAAAAGATTTTAAACATTGCAGTAAAAGCACACAGTTGCAAACAAGCTTGGTTGCAGAATGAAAACATGATTTCTGTTTAAACGGACTGTGCTACGCGTATACTCTTACGGTTTTAACAATACGAAAATAACAGCACTGGAATGTAAAAGGTTTGAACGAAAGATATTGCTGAGAAAGCTTAACTATTTTTCGTCCTTCTTGCAATAGGCTTGATTAAGTTACACAGGACGAAATATCTAATTCGCAACAGTTCGTGATTATTTTCAGGATCTTCTTTTCATCGGCAATCGTAAACCTGACAGTCTCTCTGTCTCTTCCATTGTCGTCAGAATCAATCCTTTATCCTACTGGCGAAATCCATGGGAATCCAAAACCCGCTTCTTGGTTTGCAAAAACTACTCAAAAAAGTGAGTAGTACGTCACAACCGTGGGAGATCTAGACCCTCTATTCTGTCAAAACAAAACACTGAAGTAGAGCAAATAAAATTCCATAAGGTATACAATCATCCGCACAGCTTCTTTCCCAATACTGCTCAAATTAAGGACGCGTTACACCCCGTAATTGTCTTGACTTTCGCTATCGCGGAGATTATAAAGGCTTAGCGGGGTTTCAGTGATTATACAAATGTTATACAATATAACGGTGAAACTTTGAACCCATTGTTGACATCCCCGATGATAAATCCTTCTTCTAATGGACATTACGACACTTTTTAAAATGTTTCAGGTTCGATAACAAGGTTGGTTTTCTTTGTAACTCGGGTAATTAGTTCGGTATTCAACTGCCAACTAAGTTTGCCCACTTGATTACAGACATTCCGTCGTCAACTGATGTGGTATTTTCATTGTGGTTTGTAAGCTATTCCGCCAACCAGCAACAATGAGAATGCAATGGAAATGTTCGTAAGAACCGACAAAGAGCACTAGACAGCAGCTTCGTCGTATGTAGGACTAGTCAGCAGTGCGCAATTTTTAGGTCTCTTTCAGGACTCGAACCGCAAATCTTCGGGTGGAGACTTCCAACCCTTACCTCTGAGCTGCACCGTCGTAGGTCATCATCTTGTGTGAGTGGCTCAACCCAAGCTTGATAATCTAAAACAAGGAGAATGTTTCGTCGTATGAGAATGAGAAGTATGCTGTCTAATTACCAGGCTTGACAAACATGGTAAAACAAAAACTGGAAAAAATTTGGGGAATTCAGAGCCGTACACATTCTGTGTCAAAATTACTTGGTGTTTAAACAAAGTATTGTAATTTCTTACGCAGTTTACCATTGGTTTTGCTATATGTTTTATTCGTTAGGCGGCAGCTGAAGTATGCACCCTCAGAAACGAGGAGCACCTACAGGAATTTGTGTCAAGCCCAATCACGTGATCACTCTGGGTAACTCCAACAAAGAATGCTCGTCATCAACTACCACACATATCAGACAAGTCTGATATGGATGAAAATGCACGACGAATTCTGTTCACAACAGCACTGTTCTTAGCTCAAACGCAATGAGAACCGACAAACAAAAGATCCTGCAGGGAACCCAATATCAGAGTGCTTGTACCGCAGACTGAGAAGGTATTTCGATGAGGAAGAGATTGCAGAGCACTGATTATTCGCCGGTCAGCAACTGACATCACTCTGGAAATTGGCCACTGGTACAATAGATATCGAGGTTAGAGAAAGAAGCACCTAAATTAGAAGTCAGCTAATCAGTTACAATAAATTGGTTTAATATTGCAAACCACTAGGAAAGGACCTTGATCTAAGTTTTTTTATCCAATCAACCAACTGCTTTGTTCTTACTCTTGCAGTGTTCTTGACTAGGCTATAGTGAAGTTTTGCTGAACTTTTGGCTTCTTATTGACTGGGAAGATGTTTTTACCTTCAGACCAGTATTGTCCCTTACCTTTAATCATCATGAAGACACTCAATTAGGTTCGAACTTTCCATGGAGAGAGAAGCCTGTGACAAATTTATGGCAAAATCTATGATGAGCTTTACACCATTGAAGTACTGCAGGTTATATAGTAACGAGCTCCACAAGTAAAAATTTGCAAATAGGAAAAGCGTGTGGGGAATCTAAAGGAAATTCAAAAGTTTACACTAAGTTGGACTGAGAAGAAAACTGGAGATTCACATCTTCATCATTGAGGATAAATGCATACGAAAAACAACAGAACCATTGATGGAGCGCAATCAGACCAAAAGTGACCTGGGTAACAGAACGGAGTCTGTTTATCACTTTTCAGAGAATAGATAGATTTGTGACACAATCAGGCTAAATGTGATTAGGGTGGAAGATAACTGTGAGGCGTCTGACTGTAGTACTATTAGTCAATTTGATCCTGAATTGCGCATTTAGTGGGGACTGCAGATGTTAGATTGTTCTTGACCAGATACAATCTCTGCAAATACAAAGAGAGCTCGCGCGAAAGAGAGACAGTGCTCCCGCCGAGGCGAGCCGCGGGGGGGGGGGGGG
>UZAN01039728.1:0-26649 GCA_900618425.1 Echinostoma caproni
CCACAAAATTAATTGATGTATAGAAACAACGGGAATGTCAGTGACTATGTGACAATGATCAAACGGAAAGCAACAGCACGGCCGAATTTGAAGGCCCCAGAAAGCACTCGATTCCAAAAGGCCTTAGATGTGCGTTTGTTAGGGGTACGTAGAACATATCGCGGAACGGTAAATCAGTAGTGTGATCTTTTTGACCAATGTATTTGATGAAGAGTTTTCTTTGTGCCAGCAGACAGACAACTCTGTGGGATTTGAAACTAGTACGTAATATTTTGGTTAGAGGAAATGCCTACTCGTAATGATGATATGAGAAGCGCATGCAATGCAAAAGTTCAATTCAAACCAAAAATGTGGAACTATATTCGTCAATGACTTCCTCCTAAATGTCACACAACCTAAGTACAGGATAATCAGATTTTTGAATGTAATGAAAGCAAGATGCTCATTTGCTTCTAGGTTTGAGTCGTTGTGGACTGTCTCAATGCTTCTATCTAGTAGGTACGTGATTATGGGTTAGTGATGACTCAATGTATTTCTCAGTTTTGGCTTCGTACAATTTTATACAGTTCCTTAATCTCCTTGCACTCAGGATTCATTTCTACTCCAGTGAATGCTCTGCAGCTGCTGGTCGAAATCGTGTAATGTGGCCCTTGGTTCGGTAATATTTTTCACTTTGCAATATTAAACTCGTGTTTCGATAACTACGGGCGAAGAGTATTCGTTCCAAACTTTATCTTTCTGCAATGAGCTTAATTATCTTGGATCACTACCTAAATCAGTGGGGAATTCAGTGGCACGATAAAAGTTTTAGTAGTTCGAACCCTACAGCTCAGAATGAAAAAAATATTCGATGCAGAGCACCTTGGAGGTTTCGTTTTTTCTTGGTCAATACAAGTAGTCTAAATGACATTTAATTGTTCATTCGGTACAATGTGATCAAAGATAATCCTTAATAAAACATTATGGCTACAAAATGCTTACGTGTAATCTCTCATCATCACGGAGGTGAAAATATAGCCCAAGAAACGTGGCAATTGACCTCAAAAATTTAACCTTCAGATGCGCGGCTCGTTGATTAGCTACCCGTATATATATATATATATATGGACTGATGGATTAGCACTGCTGATTAAGCTCAATCTGATCGAAACAGCTGTCCATTGCTTCCTAGTTTCACAGCTCACACCTCATTTACACAACGAATTCATCATCTAATCAAATTCAATTCTTCATTACTCTTATAGATCAAGGAATTCGTGTAATATGTGCGAGACAGCACATTTTGTCGTTAACAGAGAAGTGAGGACAATCTGCACCCGGCAATCTTTGTTGACCAGGCTACGGAGTATATGGTTTCATAATATTCAGTATTTTTCACACTATAAAATTGGAACATAGTTTTGTGAGCAAAAAACAATTCAAGCATATCATATTCACACTCCCTTTGACCTCATTCTCTAATCATACAGAATTGACACTCAAAGGAACATTTTGATATTTGAAAAGTATCATTGCTGCTTTGTCCGAACATGTGTGGGCAAACACGACTGTAAAAGCAAGCCGTCATGATCACTATTTCACTTTGTGCAGTTGAGCAATGTTTTTTTCTGATTTTACACTTATCACACACTATGTTGTAGTGTTTGAGAATGAAGTAATTTTTCAGAAATCACGAGATCCAAAACACAAGGTGGTCCCCATAAGGTCATCACATATGGGGAGTGAGTCGTTAATCGGAACTAACCAGTTGACTCGTATTCACGCGCAATGCGGGTCGAAACAAGATGCGCACTACAAGGTGGTCCTCAAGACATTCCCAGATATGCAGGTCTAACAAAGGGAGCTTTTAAATTCCTGATCACCGGAGGAATGCAAACTTCATCAAACTTCAGAAATAATTTATACAATTCCAATCTCAATTTCAAGTTTAGGATTTTAGGTAATTCACACCGACTGACACAGCAGATATTTTATTCTAAGTCAAAGCCGTTATTACCTGTAAATATATATTATAACTGAAGACATAGACTCTCAAACTTAATGCATGGTTTGTTCAAGTTAATTACTCTCTCAATTTAATTTCCTCGCACTGGATAAAGCTTATCATATCTTGGGCTCACTATCGACTAGGATAACCAAACTAGGAACTGCACAAATGAATCTATGCTGCACAAGATCGATCAGGTTATCAGCTTGCTTGAGTAGGCTTGATCAGGTCCGCCTAATATCCAAACCATGTAACTGATTCCGTCGTCACCATCCGCGCCTAAAACGCTGACGGTTTCCGAATGCGTTGTCTTATGAATTCAGCTCGATGTGCCCGTTTGATTCATTTATCTGTAATACATTCTAGAGTTTCTAACGTGAAGTAGCTCTATGCACACTTCTTTTTGCTCGATGTCGTCTACGAAAAAATAAGCATTCAATTCTCATCATCATAGTTAATCGAAAGCAGTCGTTGCACAATAGAAAAAGGGAAACCATTGCGGTTATTGTTTTGAAGAAGTCAAATTGATAAACAAGCGCGTTTTGTGGGTCCAATCCTTGGGCAAAAGCAACAATCTGTTGTGTATCGTGAAATAACAAGAGTCCGTGAAACAGGGGCTAAAGCGAACAGTAGTTATCTGAAAATGCGTGAGTTATACTGTACTAGATGCGTACGAGTACAATTCAGTTCCACAAACATCATCTGTATTGGTTCTATTATTATTGCCTCCGGCTGGTGATAGACGTCAATCAGAACAGGTTCCCGTGACTAGATTTACCACAAGGTTATCTGGATGTGTTCCACTGGATACGTGTCTTTTATTAATAATACCCAAACAATTTACGGAGTATTTCCGACCCTCACCGCTTTAAGCTTTTTCAAATTCGATTCAATCAAATATGGACTAGCTACAAAATGCTCAGTACCAAATTTTTTTACCTTGATTGTTTTCCTGAATTCACTGTATCAACGTATACAGTTCGCACATTTGAGTGGTAGTCTTTCGTTAAATAATCCGTTATCGACAAGTGTTGTGATCCAATCCGTCATTGGTATATGATTTACTTCGCAATGTTTGGAGAAAATGAAGTGTGAAATGATAAACACCAAAGGCCGGCACACTTGTTTCAATATTGTTGCATCTCAGCAACACAGTGAATTCCGATGCCTAACACAAGATTGAACCCGGAACCTCAGTACAAGGAGAAGGCAAACACACAGCTTACTTGGCGATCGAAGCCAGAGTCGAGGGGGGGGGTGGAGAGGCAAATCAAATCAGTTTCCATTTAGTCTGTAAACAACCTATTTTGACTAGTTCGTTTCCCTTGGATTACGTGATTTTCCGAAATATTCTGAACCTGATTATCCGGTCAAAGTGCTAATTGGTGTGATTGTTTGACGAATTTCCTCGTGTACCGGGTAGAGAAAGCGGTGGTTAAAACAGAACGATCTGTACTGTCATTATTTCTTCCGGGGTCTGTACATTCTTAGGGAAACCAAGGTTATTCGCAACATGGTAAAGTAAATTTTATGATGAAAGAAATATCAGTTAACCCACGAATCTAACCAAAATTTCATTGGGAAAATGTCGTCCGATATAGTTTTCATTTCACGTCCACTTCTCCCCAATTAGTGCTCCTGGTGAGGGTCAGGCTGTAAAGGTCAGCAAATTATCTCTCCGGCAGACAAGTGGTCGAATCCCACCTCTACCACCGCCTGACCTCTCCCATTTTTCTGTGTCCAATTGTTTGATTGACCGCCTCTTTCGTTCTGAAAATGGCATAATTGCCTATCTAATAAATGGACGTAAAACAAAAACTGAAAAGAAGACTCTGGAGGATGAATGCATTTAGAAATCAAGTTTTGGAAGACAACTTCGTGTCACTATTTGCTATGGAACAAAACATTTGTGTATTACTGTTTGTGTGGTGATGGTAGCGGTGATGGTTATTTTGTTGGTGGTGGTGGTGTTGGTGGTGAACAAAATCGCGATAAGAAATATTGGGCAATTTTACAGAGCTTTGCAATATGGCATAATTAATTATTTAAGCGAATTACCTGTAGTAGAATGNGTCCAAGAAACTGAAAAAAAATGTCGTCTGTTGTTGCTGCTACGGTTGTTGTCGTGGGATTGACTCGATGGAACCACAAGTCAGTGATTTGGATTTCCAAACTCATCAAGCATACGAATGACATTGTATCACTCCCTACGGAATAACCCGTTTTATGGTTTTACCCATCATTAAATGATACCGGATTCGTCTGAAGGCTTAAAAATGAGCTCCGAAGTTTATGGTGGTTATAGACTGTTGTTCTTGATATCACACTCAACTCGTTGCAGTAAACCACGAGGTGAAATGAATTCTCGTGACTAAGATCTACACTGTGGGAAGACATGTTACGCCAAGAACCTGAGTAGTTGTCAACAGTGAACCTATTTCGTGTAATGCTGATTGAATACCCCTTGGATAAAATTAAACGGATTTTTTTGTTGGGATTTCACTAAACATCACAGGCCCTTTGCGTGATAAATTCATACATCGTCGTGCTCATGCTTCACACGCTCTGATTTCCGACAAATTCCTTCGTCCCAAAGCATTTTGGAAAAATTCTCTCCCTTGTTTATAGAACTCCTCTTAACTAGCAGAGAGAATATAATAGAAGTGTAAATTAATTTCTGGGGTTTACTTGCTCAAGTATTTTTGTGTTGTGATGCATTTTATCAAATTCGACAGATTTTACCAATAAATTACCAGCCGTTTCAATTGCGCAATCAACACATTTGCACGAATTTCGCAATTTGCGCACTGATGTCCACGTACCTTGCATGACAAAAAGAAATTGATTTTCTTTCTTCATGACCCACAGCCTCTGTCCCCGTTTTTCATCACACGGAAGATCTTCTTGAGGCCGCTCGTCGACTAAACTTCATGGCTGGGACTCAGGAGTTAGACCGACTATTGGAGGAATTGCGCCTGACCAGTATGAACATGGCCTCAGGTCTTCCTCCAATTGGATCTCAGTCCACCTCATCACATTTCTATTCTTCTTCGAAGCCATACACTACATCCGGTTATCCCAGCCGTGCCACTCCACCCATTCAGCAATCCAGCTATCTTCAACAACAGCAACACCAGCATAGTGAATCGCGTTTTCATACCACACGTTCGGCATCCGCGATCGGTTCTTACGGACATTCGGATCGTGAACCCTTTTCCTACTCCGGAGCCACAATCCATTCACAGCCAACCGGTTATAATTATTTGAAACAATCTACTTATNTCGCACCCCCTACTCCCCGGTCCCCTCGCAAAGACATCATTCGATTTATACCACCACACTTAAACAAAGACCACCGATGGGTCCACGCCAGCTTAGCCAAATTCATCTGACAATCGATCCGGAATGTGGAACGGCGGAAGTGAGTTGAGTTGATGATACAGGGGTCTGAAGATGGCTAGCATCAGTTATCAGTTTCGATCAATCGATCAATTTGAAACAGAAAATAAGTAAATTGCATTCTATTTTCGTTCAGGGTGAAGCGGTATAACGAGAACATCCGTCATTTCTTGATCTGCTTCGTAAGCTCTAGCCAGTTTCACAAATATCGGCCATGAATCATGAATAGACCATCGCTAAATAGAGAAGATAGAGAGAATGCAGTTTAGCAAAACAAGAATAAAAAAATTAACTTAAACAAACATACTCGATGAACCACAATGCTTTCCACGGAAAGAACTAAAATAACACAACTGAGAATCAAAACTGATTCATTTCGAAGGAAATGCCTTACAGCAATTTAAGGAGAAATGTGTAACGAATGTCGGGTGTTTTCTCACTTCTGACTATGACATACGATAATCCACGTAAAGCGCAAAATGATACTAAAAATTTCGGATGCTGGTTGACTAAGCGTTATTATAACACGATTCTATTGTAGATTACCAGTGTTTTGGTTTTATGACAATAATATCGGATGATTTTAAGGATCATATAAAAATCTCCCCCAAGATCGATTTAGAAAAAAATCGTGTGTTCACGTCCAAGAGAATTGAATTATATTGCAGAAAATCAAACAGATAGTGGTTTAATTATGAATCCAATGATCAGTTAATTTTGACCTATTTCTGCTATTATATCGGAAATGAATTACTGGACCATCTATACAACCCAAAGATTGTTTTCTGGTACAATGTCCACACGGTCTTTATCATTTTCAAAGTCATACTACTCAAGTAGTACATTATCACATGAATAAAACAAATGAGGTATTTTGTCACGTTCACCCTAGGCAACACAGGGTTCGTCATCACTTGTGAACGGTCAAGGTCCAACCCGACGCGAGCAGCTACTGGAATCGGAACTGAATTCAGCGCGACAAGAACTGGCTCAACTGCGTCGTGCCATTAGTTTGGTCGACGAGAGGCGAAATGCAACGCGTCACGAAGAACTGACCAGTCGGTTGTCCCCGTCTCGTTTACCGCCATCCCGTTCACCCGGCCCCATACACCAACAAACTCAACAACAGCAACAATTTCTATCAACTTCTGCTTCTTCCTATTACAGTCAGCAACAACAACAACAACAACAACATGGTCACAGGTCCAGGTAAGTAGTTTCATCACTGTAACTATTCCAGTACAATACGACCTCCGATTGGCTTGATTTAATCTAAAATATCGTCTATTTTTTAAGCGATCGCTCTTCATTGTCGTTTTGCTTCTAACCAGTTGTTCCTGGTGCAAAATTTCCTATTTAAATTTATTAGTTTTTAGGAAAGGGGAAAGTAAAAATGACATACTGTACCGGCTATGCGAGATACCTATTTCACGAAACCAGGCATTACAACCTTTTTCATTCTTTTTGTGATTCCAAAATCCGCCATTGGTTACCCTTTTCACAGTCGATCAGAAACGTATTGAGTGTGCACCCAGACCAAGTATTGGCTAAACCGGGTAACGATTTCAGACTAGGTCAGGTGATGAATCTTGTCATCTTGTCAGTTGTCACGACCACGATCACGATCACAATCACGTTCATTTGCAACCAGTACTCGAACAATAACAACATCAGGTCTACTAGTAGTAGCAGTAGTACTAGCGAGACTTGCTCCGGCCTGCTCCAACAGAGCTTGGTCATCGTCAAGTTCAACAATCAAAAATTGGTGCGCTGACTGACATCTGTGTGTGCGAACCGGATAGGCAATAGCACATACCGATTGAGCAGGTGATATAGTGTCGTGTGTATCCTCCTAATCAGTGGCTTGTCATTCGTACTATACTGAACGCGTACGCACAACATAAAGCGAATATATACTACATAAAGAAGTGTATAAACCAGCGCACACGCACACACACACACTCGCAAATAGTGCCACAGACGAAGGTGCGCGAGTGCACACACGCACACACACACATGCAAGCCAACATACACACAGACATTAAGCAGTAAGCAGGAAGAGACCCACACACACACACACACACCAGCAATCTTAATCGAAATGCACTAACCGCAACTCGTGTTGACTTACTTTCAGTTCAACATTCCAACGGCCTCATCCTCGTCAGGATCCTACCACCTGTAAGTCGTACTTCTACTCGATAACAACGATAAGATTTTTGAAATTTTTGGTTCGTTNTTAGGTCCTTTGGATTCTTAATATTCATTGTTCTGTCCATAAAGCGGTGGCATTCTCATTACGTCTGGATTGCTATTTTTGGTTTTAAATGAGGGAAACATTGAACGGTGATGTTCAGTCGAGTGGTCGATTTCGTATATTCTGTGATTATGAACCTCATTCGTCTTATTTATAATAACCAACAGCGAAGTATGATTCATTGAAGTTTTGAGTACAAGACGTCCGTAGTTCCCTTGTTGAGCATGTAGTTGTTCTCCCTACGTACTAGAAAATAACATCGCCTGATGTTTCTTTTTACAATTCACATGATATACAAAAAATTCCGTGCATGTTGACCTATCACATAGCTGTTTCCCGATCGACTTGATTGTTGGCACTCCCATGTCATTTCATCACGGTTGTCGTCTGTACTCAGCTACTCATTCTATTCCATTTCTTCGTTTTGACATTTTGATGATACCACAGAGGGTCGCTTGCAGTACTTCAGTTGTTGGCGTTAAGGTTTGAATGGGTGCACACACACACAAGCATGAATGTGTAGACAAGGTGTATTCAATACCGTATGGTGGTCGGTTTTGGTTTACAGTCTTCAAAAACGTGGTCTGAGTGATCACACTACCAGCTAGCTTCATTCCATGCCTATCCTTAAGCTTGTTTTATTGTCACACTTTTTCATACAAAACGCCGAGGTATTTTGTCCGTTGAAAAGTGACTGAGAAATGGTCATTTCCAACTCAGCTTTGCAATGATATCTGCAGAATTTATCGGTGCACGTGGAATGCTAACAACAATGATTACTGGTTTCAAGTAACCGGGTAGAGTCCGAATAGATTGTGACACAATTAGCCGGTAGCCGGCAATTGTATTCGGAATTTCTAAACTTACTCTTCACGAGACTTGAAATTCAGATGATGAAGGGGTCAAGTACAGAGTGGCAATTGTTTTCCCGTGTGTCTGCATGTATACATGTGCAAGTAAGGCGGCTACCATCGAAATGCAGTTCCAGCGAGAAATGTGGCAATTTGCCTAAGTCAGAGATGTCACTTAACTCTCATTGTGACCAGCAGTGTAACTTGTTTCCACTTTCATTACTTATATAGATAAGTTTAGAAATTTTGAAAATTATTGTTTATTTCGATCTTGTTGTCTTTCTGTGATAGACAGAGAGAGAGAGAGGGAGCTACAGATGTTTCCCACAATTGGCGTATTTCGCCTGGCTGACAGTGTGCCCCCGAGTCTCCCACAATGTTTATCTGTGCAAACACAATGTTTTCCATAAAGATCCCACAGATATTCCAGTCATAATGCAGCACTATGTAATTGTCTGCAACCTGGGATCGCATAATAATGCATATGCATGCATGCACACACACACACACGAGGGGAAATGTCAAAATCTGATACATTTGATTAAGAAAACAGCTCAATGCTTCTGTTGTTACATTTCTTGTCTGCTTTACGAAATAAATAAAAAAAAAGCTGGGCTACCACGATGATTACAACAGGCATGTGCGATGAAAACCAGCGAAAAAATACTGACATAAAAACATTCTGACAAACTTACAAACAAAGATAGTGAAAAGGATATGCTTATTCTGAGCTGCCGTTTTACTGTCCGACTGGGTGCTTCACATGAACGAGTAAACAGCAGTGGTCTTGAATCCCGTCGAACGTTTCGTTTTATTCTCATATGATCTGAAGTGTGTTAGAACGAAATATTGATCAACTGGTTAGTAAAAAACTAATTTACAGTTAGGGTAAATTAAATTGAGTGTTAGAAACCTGAGTGCTTTTATCCGCACTTCCATTATAGTTTAAACAAATAACTGTTTACATTTTATTTTGTGCAAAAGGAAATTGATTTTCTGCACTTCAGTTCATTTCATAGAGCTGCCGGTCATTGGGGTAACATAAATTTCTTAGGTTAGGTGGGTCCACAGTTGAAAACTAGTTCGATCCGATAGCTATGCGTTGCTTCCGAGGTTTAACGGCTGTGAAATCCGAATCGAGGGCTTCCCGAGTGTATAGTCGACTAGATTAAATGATCATTGAACCTTCTCAATTACTGTATTGTTTATTTGGGCAGAATTTTTAAATGACAATCAGCCATTATATATGATGCTACCCAAGAGCACAAACCATTACTGATTACACACCCACTCCTCAGATGAGAATCGATGCGGCACCTGAGAACTGGACGTAATAAAGTCTGACATAGCACCAAATGTGAGCAAATCTGCTCAGTTCTAGAATGGAATGGGTAAAGTTCCAACATAGAAATTAAAAGTTACTCATATTAGGTTTAAATACAATCTGAACTCTGTGTTCACAAGTGTTATCTGATCCGTTTAAACTAAGTACTTCCCGTGCTTACGACGTATACCTCAGACAAGATAACTGTCAAATAAAACAGACATTCGACAAGATATTGATTGAAGTAACCGATCCATCGTGTATGGCAATACGTTACGGGTCATTATTTCAACTGAAAAAGATGGATAACGATTTCTGGTGAATGTGAAAATGTTTTCCGTCTGTTTGTCATTTGAACACACGGTGTCACTGTTGTGGGACAACTATTCCTCAGCATTATATTCTATTCTTCAATTACGGTAATTATGTCTCAGTTGTCAGTGGCGTAACAATAGTTCAATTAATGTTTCTGTAGATTGATCACAATACACGGCAAAACCAAAGGTAGACATTTATGTGAGAGCCAATTTAACTTGATGCATAGTTTATTTAATCTGTTTGTCTTCATCTCCACTCCAATTTGGGTGGAGTGCAAATTACCAAATGACATGGTTTCGGTGAGTTATGACGGGTTATCTTATGTGGTTTGGAAAAGACAATCATCTGACCTGGAACTATCAGTCCTTCCTCTGAAATGTATGCCCCTGAAATTGCCGCTTGCCGCTTTGTCATTGATTCTGTTTGGACAGCAGTCAGCAGCAGTCAGCGTTGCCGAATTACATCACCATTTATTTAGGAAAAGATGTTTGGATATTGTTTCGATATACTCAATCCAATTATTTATTCACCACGGCAATATGACTTTCGGTCAAAGCAGCATTTTTGAGGAGCTGAACAGAAGCCGAAACCGGAAATGATAAAAAGGGTAGATGATCACAAGTATCAGATAGCAGTGAATATGAAACGCTGACTTGCAAAGTAAACGAACTGAGTGGACCGAGTTAAATGAGTGATGGAAAGAAGCACCTTCCGAGAATTGAGCAAAAGCACTGATCAATGTGACATAAACTTCTAATATCGGTTGTGACAGAACTGAGTTTACGGGGTGAATGTTATACGCTTGCCTTTTGCGCTGCAACTTTGGTCTGTTCTGAATTATTGCGTATTATACATACACATACCTACCCACCTATCTACCTGCCTACCTACCTACCTAGCTACCTACCTACCTACCTACCTACCTACCTACATACATACATACATACATACATACATACATACATACATCTTTGGTAGCGGGAATTTCACTTTTGTGTTTGAAATACATCTATAGATTTCAATTACCAAAAAGAAAACAGCTTCTAATTCTATGACGGTGAGTTTGTTTTTTTAGCGTTTGACAATCGTGTTCATGCCTTAGTGTATCATTTGGACTACGTCAGTGGTTATAAGGCGGTAAGAAACGCATCAATCTTCTCTTCTCTAGAATTTAACTTATTTGATGCTTTGAATTATGCGTTTGGTTGAATCAAATTCTTGATTCTAGAATAGTTTGTTTTATCCCTTTTTTCATTTACCTCGAAAAGTCATAGTTTGTAAAAAAGAAAGGTATTTCGGATTATTCAGAAACTTGCAGAATGTCACTTTTTATATTTGCCAACGAAGTGTTGTACAACTTGATAGACATAGTGAAACGAGCCGGAACATCGTTCTTAGTTCAATTTTGTTTGATGATTTCCAGCGGAAAAGGTTAAAAAGACTATCCTCCGCATTTTTCCGAGGCGATAATGATAGAGTGTTTGATCAGTAGAATCACGCAGGAAAGCTTCAATGTATACGCAGCTCACAAATGAGAATTGCACATCAATAGTGATTGGATGATCAAGGGTGGAATAGTGGTCTTTGGCAAGCAATTATTTCACTCCTTTATGATGCGCATTGCCGTGATAAGCATGTGTTATTTTTTGCTTTCAAGAACAAACTCGTCACCCGCTTGAAAAGATCTCTGGATCATGCATAAAACGGTACACAATTCTACGGAAATATGTAGGATATTCAGTAAATCCATCATTTTCTAGTGCTGATTTCTAATCGATCCGTTTGTTACTGAACCCTTTTGGTCTTCATACCCTGTTAGTCTCCACCATCAGTCACAACCACCTAGACACCCGGAAATATGAGCACCATCCCGAAGTTCAATGAGTTACATTCACACGACTTAATTTTCGCGAACGGTACTCCGTGAATCTTCAATTGTATGCGCGATCTATGTATACCAGTTGAACTCCATTCAAACGAGAGTGGAAACACATATTCGGCGTCCGCATAGTTCCGGTACAGAATGCTTGCAAATCGTAGCAAGTTATTTATCAGAGAATAGGTATGTGGAAATCGGATATCGATATCAACCAGAATCAACCAAAATCTACACATGCCAAGTTTAAATAACGAAACCGGTAGGCGGCAGTCACCATGGTAGTAGTCGACTATCTGTAACAAGCGACAGTCCACAATAACGAAGCATGTTCTGACATCTGCTCTGAACATGCTTTGCTTTCGCATTATCCTTAAAAGAGGCACACGTTTCTCCCAGTTTAGGATACAAACTAAAATGAGTGGATTGAAAGTTTGGTTGCCAATTTTTTATAAATGGAGATATAGGAGTGTGGAGATCGAGGGACACAAGTGGAATGAATGTCTCAAAACTGCCAGATGGCAGGTTACGCTGTGTGTGTGGAGATCACTGGCCGGATAGGATGAACGGACTGGGTTTCATCGACGCAATCGAACTATCCGACAATATTGAATAAGTGATTGAAGCCAGGGCAAGAACAGGAACTAAACATTATCTTCGAATATCATTATTATTTATCGATCCAAACGGTATTAACCCAGTGGTTTCACACCAAAGACGCCCACTCAAAGTGCACCTTTCGATGACATTCGAATACCGAACATAAATTTCCGGGCCGTCGACGATAGCTATTAAACACGGGTTTTGCGGTATGTCCTGCACTGGTAAAGTCACATTTCTGTTTCTAGAATGATGATGTCATCAATCGATTCCTTCACAGAAGTTGAAAATGTTTTGTATCATTATTTATATTTAGTAAAAAGGATAAGGACTATAGGATTAGGAAATTTGTTATAACCTTCCCTTTGTCACAGAAAGCCCATCATTATCAACGTGGTGATGATTGGTGCAGAATGTGCCAATTGCAATCGTGTGAGTAAAGTTTATGAAAATAAAATAACGAGCGGTGAGAATGAGAATCACAGATATAGACTAGTAGGTAGAATTCTGTGAATTATTTTGCCTTGTCTGTACCATCAATGGAATACCATTGTGAGAGGTTAGATAATGCACTGTAAAGACGAGGCAAATTCATCAAAGCAACCCCCACCTCTCAATGGCACTTCAACCGCTTTTTCAGAACCCCATCTACCTAGGACATCAGTAAAAGGCTGGATGACGATGAATGATGGAGTTTGTTTCGCGCATCGCACTTCATCCATTTGCGCACTAGTCTACAGAATTACGAGTCGTTTGAAAATATTCGATCCCTTCAAGCTGTAAAGGTGGGTTGTTCCGTCGTCTACAGACACAATGGAGCGATAATGATTTGTCCAGTGCTAAAAAGACAATATGTTACTTGTGAAGTTCACGATTCGATGCTCAGTGGAGTCCATGAGACCCGTCAAGGTCTGAAGAGATATACAAAACCCTCATGTTTTCAGTACCAGCATTCTTACCTCTTATATAGGGAAAACCTAATTTCTCAACAGAATTCCTTTACTTCAAGTTTAACTCACAGTTATTTGTGAGTAGTGGTGTGGCATAATTGGTTTTTATTGACTTGAGCTGACTATCCTTAGGACTTCACTGTCACGTACAGTGCTCAGTTCATCGATTCAACCATACACTCGGAAGCACTAGACTCAAGTTTTGCTCTTATTGGAGCTCGGTTAGTATCGGTGTTCCTCTCGAGCTCTTAGCGGAATTTCTGACTCTCCTAACCCCGTGTTTCCTTAACCAGTAGCCCATTTTGTTCTTGTTGAACGCTCGAAAGCTAACTTATTTGATACTCTGAGCTCGACTCGCAATGGAATGTGTTCGGGTCCGTACTATGTCAAACAAACCTTGACTCAAGAATCTTCAGCACGAATAAAAAGCAACCCACGATTTTCTTCGTGCTCCCGATACTGCTAGATCGTCTGGGATGAAGCAGATGATTACCCCAAGAAGGAACAGCGTGAGCCGTCGGTTAGCTCTAACCTGTTCGGCATATCAGCGAGGCGTTGCATGTGGACCGGTGTTTATAAAGTTTAGAAGCTCAGTTCATTGGATTTTGCTTGATTGAGAGGAGGTTCATGCCTCCTGGACACCTGATACATCCCACCTGATTGAATCGTGCCCCGTAGTGTTTGTAAAGTTCATTCCTTCCACTATTCATTGCTCCAGAGTATGTGATAAAATCAGCCAATGCTTCTAGTCGAATAATGACGCAGGTTGTTGAATTCGTTTAATCAATGGCACTAGACAACGTCAGATTACATCCCATTGCTAAAAATAAATCACGGTGTACGATTACCAAACGCAGTCCATTGGGACCCCAAATATGTGACGTTCCAATCCGGAACACAGTGAATATGATTGTCGTTGTAGATCAAGTGAAATTCGCAAGACTGGTTAGTCCAAATCGATTGAACCGGATTGAGGTACAACACGAACCCCTAAGTCCAGACAACTGTAGAACACCACTTCGTTAATCTACGTGTACTGAGATACGGCTAAGCTGACAACCAGGTTCAAAAACCTGACAGAATGGAATGGAACGTCGAGTCTAGCCATTTACAAGGCACCGTCAAACTAAAGAAAGAGAAATTCCTAAAAGGTGGTACGTTTTAAATGGAAAACCGACCTATTCCACAGTCTCTCATCCCATATGTACGGTTGTTTGTCGATAATGTATGCAGGGATTCGTCTCGGTGGGCCATTTAATACATCACTAAAACAATACTTTGGAGGCAGGTAGACAGGTGGCAAAAAAACAATTTGATGTAAAGGCTGATGAGGAATGATTAATAATCAATTACATCGGAGGGTGGAGAGCCTAGGTCACAAGTGCAGACAGGTGATCAACATGTTTCGTGCTGGACAGCATATCGATCCAATGTTTACTCTCGCGTTTGCAGGGGGCTGAAATCATAGGGTATGAGTAGTTTTCGAATGATAGCAGTTTTGAGGGTACGGGGTATATCGTGTCAACTGAGTTACAGCATACTGTCGATCGATGATCAACGAGGGGAGATGGAAGTACAATATAGGAATGAATGCACAAGTATCGATGGTTGTGGGATATATAAGTTACAAGTCACCTAATATGTGTCAAGCGTGCCGAGGTTAAGTGCTTTGTGAAAGCCGAATATACCATGGCAGTGATGTGAACCGTACATGTATTTCCAACAGTCCAGGATGAAAGTTAAATGGAAGGGAGTGAATGAATGAATGATATGGCGTGGTGAATTTTCCGAAATTTAAGATCTGAACATTGATAGTATTGCTCATTCGAAATCACTACTCACATGTGGTTGTCAGAGAACACGTCTAAGGGGATGAACCGAACAAACACCCTTGCCGTTGCTAACCCACTCTCGTCAGTTGACTATATTCCATTAGGGCACCCAGTTTATATGAACGGAAACTGCGGCATTACTCATCATTTGCTTCCGCGATTTATTCCGTAAAAGACAGCGGTACAAAAGAAAAGGAGTAGCCACGATGAAACGATCGGGTACTTTATATATTTAAATTCAGCAATAAGTCATTCAAAAAGCTGTATACTTTTTTTTACTGTGAACATAATATTTGAGCTACAAGATCGGATATATCCCATGATATTCACCTGTGTAGTTTAATCATTGCTTGATGGAGAAAAAAATCCTTTCGCATCTTGATATCATTTATCATTGCGATTGTCTTCCATTAGGGCAGTTTATCCACCAAAACGATAACAATTGCTCCAGTTACAAACTTTACCAGCGATCTTTGTATCGCCACTTTCTTTAACCGATAAATGGGGTAAAATTCAGTTCCTTTTTTCCACCATGTGCTCGTATGCACAGCAGAAGGACAACTGGCCCGTACTTTTGCGTCGACAGTCAAACGCGTTTCTCACTCCATGACAGAAAGCTTATCGTGCCTTCCCATGCGAAAATCTAATTTTTCTATTTGAAATTATACTACTGAAATCAATCAAGTATTATTGCTAATACTAAGTTTGATTTCTGCGGGTTATTTTGCCTTCCAATCTTGAACACGAAACTAAATAACTTGCACAGCAATCAGTAGCAATGGCTTACGAAAATATTTAATTTTCCGAATAAACCATCATTACCCATTGTAAGAAGAACACAGTAGTGAACAAGTTCGTTTGCGAGGATTCATCTACAGCCTAATACACCACAATTTGTCAAAAGTTCACAGTTTAATAATAGGGGGGGGGAAAACATGACAAAATGCGAAGTAAAATAATCAACATGCCAGCTCCATGACGGGATGATGCTCACACTTTGGTCTTCACACATACGCACTATTGCGGGTCATTAAGGGTTGGTGGGGTATGGCTGTATCGTGTGTGGCGTTGGCCATATTCTTANGATGATGTCGGCAGGCTCCGATCAATTCCGCCATGGCCAGAATATGTCTCTTAATCCCCTTAGATCGTGCGTTGCGAACTAAGTAGAGAGGTCGAGACAGCTCGGTCACATTAACCGCTTTGTCTGACTCCACAAGGTGTGAGACGATTCAACTGTTGATAATCCTGATCACTATACAATCTGGCCGGGTGGTGCTCACGGACTCGTTCAGATAAACGTCTGCTCATGCGGCCAATATAAATTGTCCTACAGGAACAAGTAAACAGGTACTCACAGGAAGAACCTGCTGAAACAAGCAATTCATCATTGAGTTGTAAGCGCCAGAGTGGCCTGGAGATGAATACAATGAGAAGTTTTGCTGCTAGGAATACTTTTCCCTAGCTGTACTCAGTTTACGAATCATCATCTCGGCAGTTGTGTCTCCCCTAAAAGGTAGTGATATGTAAACCGGTTTCTCCTCAACGTTAGTGATCTTATTTGGCAACCGGTGTCTCCTCAAAATGTTGTCCACACATACTTCTGGGTATCTATTGTGAAGGGAACTCTCTCGGATAAACCTTACTTCGCTCTAACTGGTGTCATCAGGACATTTTATCTCTGCTCTGGTAGCTAGGCCTAGAAGCAGGTTAATTTTCCTTTTGAAATGAATATATTGACTAGCGGGTGGTGCGCTGGATAGTTCCATCTGATCGACTACTTAGTGGAACCTCCATAAACGCGATTCTCATTCTCTTCGTTCTCTAAAGTGAACTTTGTGTTTGGTTGTACTAAGTTTTCCACTTTGATAGATTCACTGTCATCAATGAAACACAAAATGTCATCCAAGTATCATATAATGCACACCGATCGATCATTCGTTTGAGGATGTTATTCTCGAGCTTAACCATAAAGACCTCTGCGAAAAGTGAACCCAAGGGAAATCCCATTGCTACTCCTGTATATAAATCACCACAAACAAGCTTGTTCGCGATTGGGTGTTCTTCTTACAATGTGTGATGATGGTTTATTCGGACAATTGAAACAATCCAAAGACCCTTTCCTACTGAATGATCCTAGCAACTATGGAAAGTATTTAATCCATTCACATACGACTGTAGTCGACAAAATACAATAATCCTGGTCTCACTTTTCATTCAATATCGCGCTCATTGAGACGAATGAACACTGAAACAAGTTTCCGGTATTATACTTCCTTATCACCTTTTTACACACGAATTGAAGTGAGTTGATCGAAAATATCTTCCAAATAATTTTATACTAGAATCAAATGTTAATTTTTCCTGCTTTTAGCTGCCATAGTCCGTTTTCAATGAGAACACTAAGAGGAGTGCTTCTTAATTCAGGTCGATATCTTTGTTGTTCTGATGGTGAAAATCCGTTTCATTCCTCCTGTTGGCTAAACTATCACGTCTACAGAAGTATCACTCTATATAGTCAAACTACGCCAGTCATCTAGCTTTACCTAAAGAAACCAGTAATCCTGTTTTAAGGAAAAATTAGGTAATACTAATGATCATAAGCAGAACAACATTGGTGGATACCCAAGTAATTTTAAGGGGCTAACAAGTTATGTGATTTTGTAATCGACCCTCATGACACCCAACCCGTAATGCAACCAGCGGTACTTTTCAGCATACGGTTGCATGAGCAAAGACGTAATCTGTGAAAGCGTTTGCCAATCTATATAACCGATATCAATTATCCAGTATTCGGAAATGCATTCGTGAGGTACATGTTTATTTCCTCGTGCATATGTACGTGTGTGCGAGTGTTTATATATGCAGACTGTTCAGACATCATTATTCACGACTGCGTACCCAACGACATACGTACAACAGCAAGTTGCGCGCAAGTTGAAAGTAAACACATGATCACACAAACAAGCAGAAAACGACACGAGAGACAAATAATCACACCCATACACACATACATCATCTATATTGCCTCCAAAGCAAGCAACCGAGTGAGAAAATGATCGAATGTACATGAGCAATACCGAGCGAGCCTCCGCCAATCGCGACACTCAGAGCATAGAAACTGAGTCAGAAACCTCGAGCACAGTTGTCGATCGCCATCAGCATCAGCATCTGCATCATCATCATTATGATGGTCATGATCATCATCCACATCCGAATTATTGATTTGACCTTGACGCGATTGGTGCGTACGTGCTTGCGTGCGTGCGTGAGAAAACCTTGCATTCGGGAAAATTAGGACTCACACACGCGCACAAGCACACAAATACACACGAATACAAACAGCGATCTCATCAAATGCTCAGAGTGAAACTATTAGCAAACTAGTGAAATAAAAATCACAGAAGAAACATGGAGAGGGTATTGGCGTGAAAACAATTGAGTGTTCCTTAAGTGGGCACCAGCTTCTCGGATCCATTGTTGAGTTTGGGAATATCTGTGCCGGTCTTGAACCTTGACGAGAAGAATATTTCATCTGATGCGCATTGTGGGACTGTCGACGAATCAAAGGCAAGTCCTTGTTACATGATCACGGGAAATCTGACCGGCAATGTTTTCACGCTTTCCTACACACATGCACGAACACATACACACGCTCGCACAGTTGCGTGCTCACAAAAGCGCACATGTATTGTCGCACCAGTATACCTAATTCTGATGAAACCCGGCACATTCACACTCAAACAGGCCACGGGATCGAATTGTAATACGCTGTTGCATGTGCAAATTGAGGCCTGTGTGCACAAATCTGTGTATGTGTGTGTTTGCATACGCGTGCGCGTGTAAGAGCGCGTTCTTTTTACCTGTTCCGGTGTAAAGTGTGAGTGGATCTGTGCGACAAAACCCAGAGAGAGAGAGAGAGAAAAAAGAAAGAATCTGTTGCTTCAGGACGCCATTGTGCCTGTCTATCCGCTTCATTGTTGGTGTGTTGCAACATCTCTGTACGGTATAACCTTGACCGTCGCCCCCCGCCCCTGCCCATATCATCCGATCCGATCCATCCGGACTACTTGTGAAGGCACGTTCATACGCGTGCAACAGTGTCATCTGTGCTCAGCATCCAACTGCTCCGCAAGCCCGGCTTCCGAAAAACACTCACATGTGCTCCACGTTCCCTGTTGTCACATTGTGTGCTCGCCGGAATTATGATTCAACGCGATGGTGCATGTGATTGAGATTGAACCCAAGTGGACATTCCTAACACATCTCCCAGTTTGATAGGAGAGTTAAATTAATAATTTTGTTTCGCGGCCAAAACGTGCTCTTGGGTGCGCGCAGTAGACCGAACTGTGGATGCCAGACACCATTATTGACCACAATCGGACCGCTGAAGTTCAACGGAGAATGAATGGACATTCAGATAACAATGGTGAGTCACTATTTCAAACCTTTCTTCCTGTTCTACACACGCATATATGTACATTGGGATAGACACTTGCATTTCGTAAGGTTAACGCATGTGTTCAGAATTCCCGTGTGAACGTCTTGTTACATTTGCTTCCATGACTCAATTTCTTCGGGGTGAACTTCTTCAATGGTTTCTTGTGACACTGCGATTGGGGTTGTCAGAAGGAGTGCTGAGTAAATCCCACCACAAAAATGATCACGGTTTTGTCTATAGGTTACCTCTAAAGCGTTATACAAAGCAAAGTGACTGCTTTTGTTGCACCGTGGCCATAGTTTCTAAAAGGTTTTCTTGCCATTGTTACTTCGGGACCGGGTCAATTATCTGTCTGCCCTGGATCACCATTCATTTCACTTTCAACCTGTAAATATAGTGAAACACGTGGTGCAAGCTGTCAGACTATTCGTAAGCGAATCACTTATTCGAAATGGTTGGATTCAGAACTGTCGGTGGTTAGAATTCTATTTGGAGCTACATTTCGATAGAGTGTATCAGCAATGAGTCATCGATATGTGGGGTGAAAAAAACACTGACTGAAAGCAAAGGCCTAGTATGAAAGATTGACGAGTGCAATCTCCCATTTTTCCTGTTTACCGAGCTGAGCAATTTGCCCGGGAAATTTTGACCATCACCAAAGGTGAGACTAACAGCGAAAACTGGAGNCGTCACCACCTGGGTAAGATCTAATCACATGGTAAAGGGAAAACCTGCTCGTTGAGCAAGGATCCACGGAACAATGACGTCCACCATCCAAAACGTCATCCTGAAAACATGTATTGATTTACCATTGCAGGTTACATTCTCATTCAGATGCGTTCCACACAAACTGCAGCTGCAGGTCCTTCTGTCAAGAGGCCTCTGTATGTGACCTGATCTGATCGATCGGGCGGATAGTTCATTTCGTGCCAATGCGCTTCTAGTTGAACCACTTGTCGTGTACACATGAATCAAGTGCAATCCACAATGGTTAACATTGGAAAAAGTATTGGTTTGGGCAGGCTCGTATTGCACATTTTGTTGGACCTCCGTGATAATATGAATGAGTCAAGCACGAACGACACTAAGATGTTGATGAAATTTCGAGGTCATCTCACCTTTGCACGTCAATTGAAGAACTTATGCAGACGTCGAACCTTTGCTATGCTGATAATATGCAATTTTTACTCTGAAGCAAGGTACAGATACTTGATATATGCATTCATATATGTTCATCTGTCTGGTCACCAAATATTTATGTAAACCGCGTAGTCCCGATTGTTAAAGATATCATACGATGAATTTTTCAACGAGAAAGGTTTGAATTCATTCAACCTCATCATGGTGTACACCAGGATCGTTGTATTCGGTCCATTAACTTCCTTTCTCGACTGAAAATCAATAAACGTTCTGAGGGCATAAATCGTGGAAATCGATTTCATCAAACAGATTGCAATCCGAATTAGTTATGGAATACTGCTATCGTGAGAGCAGCATCCAGTTTAGTTGGTCTGGTCTGTTAGTTATTGATGAGAACCAAGCGTCTTTGGCAGATTTTAAAGTAGTTCAATCTGAGAGCGAAGTTCCGATGGGCGGAAATAAGCGCAGAGAAGAGAAAACGACATGAAGTGACATTTAAAGAATGGGGAATACGAGGCTGAATTGTTTACGTTTATTTTTTTAACCAAAACCTCGTCTATTTCATGCATAAGCACATGCCCACGGAATATGTTTATCTTGCCTTACATTGCTGAACGGCTCAATACAGTATCAAGCAGATGCTCCTATCAGTAATGGGATGAGAGCATTAAAGGGAACACAATTTTTGAGGCATACCATTATGAAATGATCCCAGCAATCGAACAAAACTTGACGCAAAAAGCCTGCGCACCATAATTAATTGGGCACTTAGGATGCTAACGATCGCAGGAAAAGATAGTGGAATAGGCCGCAGCAGTCGTTAAATCATCGGCTTAATCCTGTCAAAACAATTCTCTCATTTTTTCTCTTAAGACGGATTGTTTTTATTTGAATACATTCACCATGACCAGTAGTAACTTGAACAAGCTAAACTTTTCAATCTATAACCATTTATAGGTGGTGAAACCCAACCGATGAACAGTTCTTTGCAAGAAACAAAACAAACCTCAAACTCCAGTTCTGTGCGAAGAAAACCGCTACGCTCTTTTGGTCACCGTCAATCGGTCACAACCGAGATCCCCGTTCGTGTTCAATCATTTACCGTGAACGGATCGACCGGTGATCACGTGACTACCGAGCAACATGATTCAAACAAAACCAATCACACTGTGACTGGAACATCCCTATATTCAGGAACCGGGGGTTGTAGCTCTCTCTACAAACGTCAAAACTGTCACGAACCGAATTGTAATTATTGTTTGTCTCAGACCCCCGGTGTCAGTGGAACAAACTGTTGTGTACTGAATGCAGATAGTGGCTCATCGAGCGAACGAGAAGATCAATATCCGACTATCCGGGTGAAGAGCCCTAGCAAACGGAAATCCAAGTCCTACTGGGACCAGAAAAAAGTTAACGAGACGGATAATATAATCCGAAAAAACCGAGAGGAAAAAATTCTCACAGCCAAGACCAACAACGGGGCTGGCCATATTATACCAATCATTGTTGAATCCAAATCACCAAGACTGAAGGAAATTGAGATCACCCAAGTTCCAACAACGCCACTTCAGTCAGGCTACGCTTTCCAGCAACGTCATCATCATCATCACCAAGTGATACCTGTACAAATGCGTCCACCACAACATCCTCAGGGACATCGACAAAGACATCAGCACTCACAATATGTACAGCACAGACGAGAACAAACATACAGACACTTGCGTACAACTTCTGTAACCACAACCTGTTCCAGCACAGACACAGAGAATACGCACCAGATTCCTATTTTCCGTGATCATGCAGATTTGCCTTGGCCAAAACCGAGACAAATCTCCGTTGAACACATCCCAGTAACGTTATCCGTTGAGCATACACACGCAGGTAACCCTTGAATTCGGAGTGACTGATTCGGATAGACAACGATCATACCCTGCACATTTGGTATCTACTAACTAACTACCAGTAGGAATCAGCAAGGGGAACATTTAGACAATATTCGCATTCTATGATTACAAACGGTAGAGGGGGAAGATAGATTTCCAACTATGTGTAAGTGTTAGCCAGTACTGTGAATAAGAAGCCCAGGCTCTCTGGTTAAATCGATCGTACAAACAATGTGTGATTGTCTGTTTGATGTTGAAAATGAACGCCGATTTGTGGCGATACACAAGAGACGTGTTCAGTCCTCACAGTGATCCGGGGCAATTAACATGTAGCATCAAGAAAATCCGCATCTTGAGTGGAATTGATAGTCCAACTAGTACATCCAATGTTGTCTGAACACGAAACCTGCCATTTTATCGTCCTCAAAATTTTAACTTTTGATATGTTTAAAGTATTTGCTCAAATATACTAGGGTTGAGTTAATCCGATGAGCGGAAGGCAAACCAAAAAGGAGGAGAAGCTTTTACCGGAAATGGACCGTTCCGGCCCAAAGTCGCTTTTTTCGTCTTTCACTCAGACTTATTTTTAAAATGTTTCCCTTTCTTCAACTGTTTTGTTGCACTATAAAATTGATTTCAACTTATGTGCAGGCATCCACGTAGATATTAATCTAAACTTTTGGACATGATACACCAAAGTGGCACCGTTCTTTATTTCCCACAGTGTCAGTATATCCGATATTGTTGCAAGGTGTTATATTGTTCAAAATAATAGAGTTATGGAATTTTTTAAACATGTATTTGGTCCTCATACATCACAGGGCAAAAACCGGTCCAGCAAGAATTAACCTATCCAAAGCGCGAGGGATAGCCTAATTTGTTACGAAAGGAAAACAGTTTTCCTCCCTCTGCGTTTTCCCGTTTGTAATTTGTTCAACTGTAGAAAAGTGTAGCGTAACAATTAGTTTCACTTTTCTTGGACTCTTCCAATCAATAGTAAATATTTCATTATACACCAGGCTTATTGCTCCGCTTTAGTGATAAACCCCTTTTTCTCTGGCTCTGTGTTTTGAAGTAAAACGACAGACCTCAGTGTTTATCCGCTTTCAGATTTACCGTGATAGCGATACTTGATCACTGTGATGCATGTGCACTGACGTCTGCACCAGAGAGACAGGGACGGAGTAAAGCCACAATGTAGTGATCTGTTCCATATTAGCTGTCTTAAATGGTCATGAACGTTTATTTATAGTCCTATTCCGATCGTCCTTTGTCGATCCGTCCTCCGAAGAACGCCCCATATGGTACTCATGCTCACGTGTTCCAGTTTTGTTGAATGATGATAAATTTTTGTCCATGAGTTCCTCATCTAAGATAATTGATTATATTTTTATTATTCGGCCAAAATCCACGTGAAAAATTATCCATTATCATAAGAAACAATTCCCGCAGAGAGTTAAACGCGTCCTATCAGCATTTTATTTCTTTATGGATACTTATTGTCCTTAATGGCCTATTGGGACTTTCCTTATCAAAGCAACCGTATATAGTTCATTAACTGTTACCCTTTTTGTTCGTGTACTTGTTTTAAGACTGTCACGTGATAGATATAAAAATATGCAAACACATGTATGTATCACTACTCCAGACGACGGTATCGAACAGGACGCAATGCTTCGTACCAGCGGAAATGTGGATTACGCAGACACGCATCATATTCGTCAACCTCGATCCCGGGACAGTTCTGTGTCCGATCCAGTGTCACGTCGAAGTACACCACGAAGCGAGCTGTTCACCCGAATGGAGCCATTATTTCCACAATATGCTGAACTGCGCAGTAGTCAGATATTGTTTGCCCGAGAGGAACCTATCTCTAGTGCGACATCGAAAAATACCTCGGCAAGCAATGGGAAAGTAGGTCTTGAGGAATCCGCGAAGCGAAATCGAGGATATGATAACAAAGAGACTGACAGTTCCATCGGCGGCTTCAGCAACAGTACTATTTCAAACAGACCTGGCAGGTCGGGGATAGAGAATGGTCATCGGAGTATGGTGAATACGACCGGTACCAACGGCCTTTCAACCAAAGATAATGATGACGGTCATAGTCAACCTACGACTGCATCAAATTCTCGTATGGCTTCCGATGCTAATGAATCAGGAGTCCGGAACGGTGAAAGAAACAGCACGATTACCACTAAGCCAGCTTATCCAATGCTGCGCTCTCGAGTCACACAGCCACTACATTTACACACTGGATCCGATTTGTTAACCACAATGGGTCCGAGCCCAGATCGTCCTCAGCGAACTTCTACAATTACAAAAACTATAGACCGACGCTCCGGATTGAATTCGGAACAAGAGAACACACCGACTCCTCATACACGATCCTCACATTCTCCGACAACTCCAGCTCAATCTGGCGTCGAGAACGTACAATTGATGCGTGTGGATGCGCATCCAACTGTATCCGTATCGTATTTACCACGTTCTGAATCACGATTACCCGGTGACCGTAATTCGATCGGTTCGAGTCCGCGTTCCATGAGTCCCCGACCACCCAGTGCACCACGATATCCATCCGGTACTGGCCTGTCAGGTAAACTATCGCCTTTGCTTGATAGTTTAAAGTGACTCAGAAGGTTATATCGAACCTATCTGATTCTCGCGTATTGCTATCTCGTTGCCGCCGTTGCCATAGCTGCTGCTGCTGCTGCTACTCTGATCACTCCTGACGTTGGTGAGCTGGTGATTCAAGCTGATGACATGCAATAAGTTGATCCCAGTTGAAGCAGTAATAACATAGGGCGTACATCCAAACCGTGATTGAAGGTGGTATATTACTGATCGTGGTCGACTAACTAACCCATACAACCAAATCGATCGACCAAAGCGGTTGGTTTGCCTAAAGCTCACACATGCAGTTTAACGCGTTCACAACTTTGCTCAGGATCAAGCTGGTTCATCACGGTGATTATTTTATTTTATTCATATGTTCCATATACCATAACATTTTATTGGTTAGTATAACGTTTTTTTATTTTGAATACACTTACTAGCTCTGACTGCACTAATAATGAAATTCATATCATTTTAAACATACGGATTCATATTTTTCTCTCCGGTTTTTATGTACTGTTCAGTTTTGCACTGTTTTCNTGTTTTCGTTCGTGATGACATCCAGTCGTCGTTCTGAATCAGTCTCACTTGATTTCACACATCTCTCTCCCCATCCGTTGCTCCGGCCTCCCACACATTCCTTGCACCCGTCACTTATCATCGTTCATGCCCCGGTATACCAACCGCAATCCCCATTCTTCCCATTGTTCACCCCATCCCGATGACCTCAACAACAACAACAACAACAACAACAACAACAACAACTTCTATGCGTCTCTCTGATCAATGAAAACAAAACGTGTTTACCTCAGATGGCTCCAGCTATCCGTTACATAAAAGAGCCATGAGCCAAACCAANACCAATGTGTATGGTCCGCGCTCCTGGAATCTGCGTTCGCATCAAGGATCCGGTCAGTTTTCATCTGCATAAATGCGCGTTCGGGTGCACGTACGCACACGCGCACCCATGAGCGCGCGCATACAAACATCCGCATCTGTTTGCCTGTTTGTCTGTCTATCTCATATCCCCTGCAGACCTTATGCATTATTTCGCTCTTGAAGTTAACATGTTCGAGCCCAGCTGTTGTGATCGCTTGTCGGTGTCTGGCTTATAGATAGAACAGGGGAGCCTGTTTCTCTCGTTGTGCCACTTGGTACTTGGATCATATTTA
>UZAN01039728.1:35115-58802 GCA_900618425.1 Echinostoma caproni
TGAACTTGGACGACAGCCAATCACCGCATGCTGTATTCCGTATATGTAAGATACTTATGAATGTACGAAACTTCCCTGGGCACTGATGTGTAAGTAGACGCAGTTAGTTAGTTGGTTAGTTTGTGTGTGTGTGTGTGTGTGTGTGTGTGTGTGTGTGAATATATGTGTTACATGTCAGGCAAATGGCTCCTTATATTTTGATGCCACAATCCACGCTGTGTTATACCAAGAAAAGCCGCCTATGGCGAATGTGGATAACAATAGACAGCGAAGCTTTGTTTGCTTTTCTCGGTCATGCGTGGTGTCTGGCAGTCTAATACCAGCTTTTGGTATTTTACAACCCCAAACTAAGAAGAAAACCTGAAAAGTGATGTGTGGATTTGCCGGTTTAAACTCGGAGCCGATATCAGCGGTAATTTTTTTTAATGCAGTTTTGTAGTAGTTTAGTAGTAGTTTTACCAAAATGAACTGGCGAAGCGTGAGGTTGGCAATATGTTCCGGTCTTTTGAATCACATTGACAAGTTGCGCATGAAAAAATGTCCGTGTTTTCACATACATTTGGACCATATCGCCTAGCGCTTGAATTAGGTGTGGATAAATACATAAGCTTAAGTAATTAATAATGGATATATGCATGTACTTGAGTTATTGGCTGAAGGGTTAGTGTCCATTTGATGTATTGCAATTCCTAACGGGACTTGTTCACCAATGAGACAGATGTAATATCCATTTATATAAGCAAAGTGCTTGGTCCCAACAACTCAACTCCAGGAGATCTGTGATTGTAAGCCCTCGGATATACACAATGTACAGTTTTATTTCAACGTTTATTGCTTTAATACTTCTATCGGAGTGTTACGTAATGTCCAGGCTTTCCCTTTCGCCATCTACCAATTACCGGAAAAAGCAGAACTGCTTAAATGAACTAAATATACAACGTCTATTTAACCTGAACGATGTGTTTATTTCTCACAGCACAACTCACCAGTCATTCTACAAACACGCAGGAATGCATTCGTTTTCATCACTTGAAATCGTCACTTAACGACCGCCAAGTATCAACAAACTACAGTACACCCATGCTACTTCAGATTCGTTTTGTTTGTGCCATCGAGCTACCAAATCTACCTTGCTGACATACTACAATTATCGCTATCTTATCTGTCTCATCGGTAATTTTAAACCGCTAACTCAAAGTGCTACTTTCATGTGGTTAATAATCCAACAAAACACATTCAAATGGATGAATTGCAAAGCATCTCATGTTCAATCTGTTAGTGTTGGTAACGGAAATTATTTTCCGGTACCATGAACATGATCTAGCTTCTGCCTGCTGTGTGTCACTTTGGGAATTAGTTTTCATATCACCTGGATCGTAAGGCTCAACAACAAATAGGCAAACTTATTCTATCTAAATCTGAAATGATCCGACTGTGCTATTGTGAGCGGCAGCTGTGTGTTTCGGTTTCTGACACTCACCTGGTAGCAGCGGCCCAATTCACGGTCATGAGTTTCGATCGAGGTCAATCAAGCGGTTCTCGTTTATGTGTGCTTGTGTGAGTGTGTGCGCACCAGCAATCGAGCGAGCGAGCGATGCGAATTGCTATAGGACAAATATATTGGATGCGAAAAACCACCCGAATTTTCTGTTAACAATAATGATCATTGTGTCAGAGAATAGAAAAGTCCAATTGAGGTTTGAAAACTGTTCATCAGATGATTCATGTGCCTTTACTGTACAGCAATGCTACCCTCCAAGAGTGGAGTGGAACAAGTGACGGAACTTTAAAAACACACTTTTGTTCTCCATCCTCTCATCATTCAAATCATCAATAATAACTGTCGTTCTGTCCTCCCTGTGAACAGCAAACCGGGGGTACGGAAGCTTTCGAGGAGATTGAGACCATTATCCTGCAACCGATTGGTCGTGGAGTTCAGGATATTGACTCACGCGTCGGATCACTGACAACGTTAGCCCGAGCGCCTGGAGGATCTCTGATGGACGGTAAGCCAGATTTGTACGAGTGCACGAGAACATCTTTGATTTTGTCGAAAAAGTAAAATCTAAGTACAAAGAGAGGAGAAGACACATACTGACCGGTGCTAGTAATGAGGAGAACTCAAAGAACATGAATAAATGCTATGGATCATTGGTTTTTAAATAATGAATCACTCCCGTTTGAAAATATTTCATCAGTCCTCAAGTGCAGCAAAACACAAAACACAACATTTTCCCTTGTTTACAATTCTCTTAGTCTTCTTCCCTTTAACAGGATTCGATTCGCCAGATAATCAATTAACATTTAGGAAATGTAATAGGACATTTTATTACACTCACTTCAAAAAATTAGGGTATAAGAAAAAAAATCAGTTTTCTTCCGAATTCACAAACTTTTTGAAAATTTGGTTAAGTGGAACAGTTTGAAAGAGTTCTAGTTCATTCCCCTTAACGAAGTGATTCATTGAAACTAGGCATATAACACTCGGGGTAAGTCACTGCTCCCACATGGCGTGATGATCGCGCACATAACTGGAACAAACAACCTTACTGGCTAAACAATAAAAACGTATTACAATTAAAAGAACTAAATGTATGACGAGATTGAATCAGATCCGTGCATTTGTTTATTCGAAAGGTTTCTTAAACGCTGACTCAGTCGATTGTGTGAACCCCCACAGGCTCCGGCCACCATGCATTTTCATCCAGATCAACATTCCGAAGAAATAATACAATCTCGCGTTCGGAAAATGTGAACCCGCAACTGTTTACTGAGGGTCGAGTTCGCAGCTCCAGCCCCTTAGGTGTGCCAAACGAATCCGTCGACAATCGCTCCTCACTAGTCACCCGCACGCTTCCCAGAAGCGTGGAACATCCCCACGGACATCTCACTCTCCTTCAACAGCAGCAGCAACAACAACAACAGCAACAAGTGCATCAGGAACCACATATTATTCAGCAACATCATTCTCATCCGCATTCCCAACCGCCCCACCTCCAACATTCTCATCATCATCATCATCAACAACAACAACAATCGTATCATCCGAAATCTTATCGCGACGGACATATGCGAACAGACACACGCGTGTCCACACCCACAATTCTGGTTGGTCCGGATCCACACTCCGATATTCGTTTTACCACGGCATCAAAACTGCCAACGTCTAGTCCACCAATAGTTGCAAGACGTTCAAAAGGACTAAATAGTCAGCCAGATATTATATCTCATCACTCGACTCGACGATACACTCCAATTCCGTCCATAGAAGATGATAGTGAATTTGCCATCCTGGGCACTGACGGAACACGACGACATGTGGTCACGGCTGATCCTAGTGAGGAACGTGCCACCCCCTCTCCGCCAATTATCAGCCCCAATCCTTACGATCAGCGTAACAGACGCGCGGAACAAATCGTACGGCAGTCCGTGGAAGAGCTACATCAACTACAAGTGGAAGTTCCAGAACCGGAATCGTTCCGACAACCTCAAATTCCGGTTATGCGTCAGACACATGAAATTGTGACACAAATTTCGCCGAGTCCAGCTACCAGACTGGACGCACAACCAGACGCGGGTTTGTGATTCCATCTATTCACATCCGCTTGCTTGGTTCGTAGCTGACGCTTGCTGCCTTCTGAAAAGAAATGTCTGTTTTAACCATCGCTAGCGGGAATCCAAAACATGTAGCGCTAGCCTGGCTTGACACCGATAACACCAACTAAGAATCTGGTGTTGAAATCACTGAGCAACACTCACATTGCTTTCATTTCATAACAAAGGTGCTCTTCATCCCTCCATCTTTTCACATTCCATTCATTTGTTTTGAACTGATACATGGAGGTACATAAAGGTGAACAAATCAGAAAAATCCAAAAATTAATTCCAGAGGAAGATTGGGAACGGAGGAGTCATAATTAGATCAGGTGAATATTTTTATTATTATTATTTTCTATAGCACTCATCTTCGAGGGCTTAATATGGTATCGGTTTTCATTGCTTGATCGGAAAGTAAATAGTTCTCTTTCATCATCCTGATTCAGAATCAGTACTGACAAAAGTCAAGCGCACAACTGTACAATTCATAATGCGGTCCGAAAACCTTCATTAAATCGTTACCGTCCTCATCCAAGTCATCATCATCCGAGTCATCATACATCGGAATATGGTGAAGCGAACTTCACCGCTGCCTGTCAAACTCATAATGCATACAAGGTGAGCAAGGATGTGTAAGGAGGATAGGGATTTGGTCTGATATGGGAGACGAAGAAAGAAAACGAACCTCTGTGGTCAACACAAAGTGCACAGTTCAACTGTGTATAGGCACGATTTCAAGCATTGTGGTATGATAAGATGTGACAACAAGAACGCCACTGCTATCAGTTCATTGATTAGAGACGTTTCATTTAAGGAAACCACAAAACACACAATTTATCGGCATGACGTTATATTCACTTCGAATAGCAGGTCGTATGTTAGATTGCGGCTTATGTTTGGTTTGAATTTTATTATTTGTGCACCAGATGAACGGGGTTAGTAATTTCGAAGGCAAACGAGTGTTTTTTTGTTAAAATGAATCGTAGGTCCTTGGCATGGAATCCTCATGAGAGGCATGCCATAAAGGTTTTGGGCGTGTTATACCGCAACGGTAAAACGTCTAAGCTGGCCACGTTTGTGTGTGCACGCCGGGTTCTGATCGCTTTTGAACAATCACATACATTACATATATAAATATATATCGCCGTTGGTCTATAAAAAGTCTGTGATCACTTTACAATACATTTCAGTAGTACGGACCTGTGACATAAGTATGGGTTGATCAATAACATATTTCACTTAACTTACGTGTTCCATCGACACTCTTTACTGATATTATTACTAGATTCTACCGTAAATGCAATTCTGGAATGAATCATGACCACGCTCCACAGGAAGCGTCCTCATGCTTCTGCCCAGTCGGTTGACTAACATCTCGCTTGTTCATCATCCGATCAACCATTCAGTGGTTTAGTGCTTAATTGACTAGCTCGGTGGGAACCAGCAGAAACGTGTCGTGGCGCACGGTCCAAGCTGGATGGTACAAATGATTTGACGCTGTCATGGTCTTCAAGTCTGTAGGGATTTTCGTGAACATACACACTCGTACACACACAAAAGCACACAACCAATGTACCTGATTAGAACACAACCAATCTAATTGTTTTGGCATAAGATAGTATTAGCCGTATTCCGGTACTCGGCGAGTTGTGTGCGCATGCGGTTGATTGGATCTGTGTGTGTGTGTGTGCGAATGAATTGGCCTGTTCCCATTCCTATGACCCGACCCCCACCCCCACTTCACCCCCTCCTCTCTCACGACAGTGACATCTTACTTACTTATCATGTCAATTGATTCTGATCACGTTCTATCACAAACGCCAATCAGTCCACTCATGGATGTCCTGAATCTGTTGTGAATGTTATAGTGTTAATAACACAGCAATGTCGGTAGAAAATTAGATTCGCCGACGTTTCGATTACCGTGGTTAATCTATCTCAAGACAGGTTTTACAATCAAATGACTCAGAGGTCTGAGTCGACATCGATGTGTTATTAACACTATCACATACACAATAAAACAATACATGGTGCATCGATTTTTCGATACACCCCTAAAATCATTTTGAATCTGTCTCTCGCACTATGATAGTGAAGCCTGTCCACTCCAAATAAAAGACCCTTAGATGACTGAACAGAATACAAACTGAGAACCAGTTAAGTGGAACTACGACTGAGTTATATTTTTTACTCAAACTAACAAATGCCTGTTCTGTTAGAACAGGAGCAGACAAAAAAGTGGAGGTTGATGAAGTTTGCCGGGGGAAGGGGGAGGGGAAATCGCGTTATTACCTGATACAGAAGCGGGAAACAATGAAATTGTTTCTATCACAAAACACAGAACCGAAGTATTATGCTCACACTCAGTGTCCACCAAAGAAGCGGTAGTGTTCGAGATAAATTTCACTTTATGAGCGTGTTCACGTAAATTAGCCGAAGAACAAATCACATCAATCCCAATAATTTGAATGAAGTTCGCCATATTTCCCCTGCCTCTGACCCCTCCGGACGCTTATCTTATGCAAGAATCATTTACGGTTATGGAACCCTGAACCAAATGCTTGGTTCCTTTCTCTCTAACAGCATTTTGTATATTCGCTTGCTTTATGTCTTGCCCTCTGACCTGTTGTGTTTATACCGGAAGAGATGTAGTTGATTTTAACGGTTCTACAGGGAGCGATAGAACGTGACAAAAGCTTTTGTGCTCACATTTAACACGTAATTATATTGCTTATAGCAGATAACCAATATGGCTGTACTCAGTAAGAAAGTTTCATAGCATTGAAATTGATTTGTATGGAAGATATACGAAAGAAAATCGTACTCGTTTAGTTTGTCACATTTTTATGAGGTTTTATCATATAATACTATGCGAAATACACATGAACGTTTTGGGGGTTTTAATTTTCGAAATTATATAGTTATCATATTGTGTCGTTCTTGCAACGTTTAACATTCGGTTTGACACTGACCGCAAAAGACGCAAATTGCATTAGGCCACACACCGTCTGATTTCACCGAATGCCGGCTGAGTTGAGCGCTCTTTCTCGGCTCGATTCGCTCAATTTATGAACGGATTGTTTTCTTCGAAGCCATAGTGAATACGTTTGTTTGAGTACCGTGGTTCTGAGGTGCGCGCATTGAATCCATACACCTTGTGTTTCATTTCTGCTAAGTGGCCTAGAGGAGGAGCAAGAACGCTTTTAGTGTTTTAGTAATAAATATAAATAGATGTTTACTCGGCACCACCGTATCTGAGAAAATTGGTAGGACATTTTCTACAAACTATACAGCTTATTTATCGAAAGAGTGAACAGAAGGTTCACAAAACAGAACACTTTTCACCAGTAGTTACACGATTTCTGATTGGTACAAAACCGTGACCGATTGACAATAAATAACTTGAATTCGAACAAAGCAGTTTCAATATTTTTGACAATCATCAGAAAAACATAAGACAGTAGATGTTTGAAAGTTTTCAAGTTTTTCCCATACTGAAATGAACAACCTATTTCTCATTGTTCCTGCTACAGGACTGCGTCATTTGCTCACGTGATCTCATCGCCGATCGGTGAACCAGATTAAACACATTTCGGGTGCTTTGTTTCTCAATCAACTGTGAACTTCGTCTGGACGTATACTAAAAGCGTTCTACTGTTCGTTTTTCTGCTTGTTTTATAGGACTTCATCGTATGGACGACGGACAACGCACGGGTTTGACCCGACGCGGTTTCTCATCAACACAGTGAGTTCGATTCGGTTGTGAGAAGTGAATCGGAAAATTGTACGAAAAAAATGTACGATTCAAGACGTTTTTCTAAGCTGGAGGGGAGGAATGTATGGATGAAGAAATAACTCTTTTCTTCAGTATGATAAGGTCGCTAACCCACACCAAAAGGGTGACTAATCAAAAGACGCGGTTTGACATAACTCACTTGGGGTACACTTGGGGTTATGTGTACAAACAAGTAAGGTGAGCCACTATTCGCATTACTAGCCGATCCAAGGCGTAAAACTAATTTAAGCTGAAACACGTGTAAGAACGGATATTAGTAGTAGCTACTGTAGTGTGGTGTTTAAAACCTTACCGATATTTTCCCTCAGGGTCAACACAAAGAATCCCAAACTATCCAGGAAACTTATGAATAAAACGATGAAGCAGACGAAGAGCAGAATTTAGGTATCTTTCAAAGTTTGGGTCTGAGGCGAACGAAACGTTGAGCAATCCATAACTTTTGTTCAAAAACTATGTTGTTGTACCCAAGCTCATCTGAGTTTTGCTAATTATCAAGCAATATGTAAGTTCTTTGACTGTATTCGTGCGGAATATGGTACCGGTGATGAGAAATCACACACTAACAAGGTCCTGATTTTTATGCTGTTCGGAAATCCGAACTACTGTGTTTTTGTAGGCTTCCGTTTGGAGCAAGGCTTCTATCGATTATTTCATTGATAAGCAATACACTCACAGTATTCTGTATAAATAAATCTTCCATGGAGTTGAATTGGCCTGTACAGGACGATCGCATCTTGTTTGTGTCAGGCATTTCAACGAGGCCAACGCTTCAAAACAAATTGCTTCCCAAATCGCAATAGATAGTCAAGATTACTGAGTGGGTTTTGCATTGAGTATTGAAACCAGATCGTGTATTTAACGACTAAACAAATTTGGGAAATAATCAATATTGTGCTTGCGCACAAGCATGTATATGAACACTTGTTTGGTTGCATCCTGACGATCCAGTGTAGCCCCACAATCAACCTAATAACCTATCAAAGGGACACAATTGTGTGTAATGGCACATGTTTGGGGAACAGCGAACGAACCACCTAGGTTTACCCAACTTGCCTTTTCCTATACCGCTCTGTGTTGAACTAAAGCCGCAAACTGTAAACACATTGGTTTTCTATTTCATTCTCATTGTGAAAACAATCATCTTGTTGTCGGTGGAATGCGATCAAATCGGCCATTTATTTACCTTTCTTTGGCATACAAAATGACAATCCATATCGTTAGTTTCGCTGTATAAATACTTTCAGGGACTTGATCTTTTCCGATACACACTATAAATACGTGTGTGCCTGAGATCAATAAACTATTTATTTGTTTTATGTGGACCGAAACTGATTCATAGCATCTCGCCTTTCTTGATCATTCCAAAGGATGTCAGTGTGATAACCAACGCACACAGTATGACCTTGGTCTTCCAATCGGGAGACTAGCATTAGAATCACCATTGCGGTGTGGTCTATTACCACCACTGCTACTACCACAATTTTAGAATTTTTTAAGCATGAAAAGAAATATATATCAAATATATATCAAACAAATAATTCGCATAGATCGGGTATAGAAAGCGGTAGTAGTGCTAAGCCAATCAATATTATAACTGTCTCCTTTCCCACTTGATCTCTACCGGGCTGATAGACGTTTGCTGCGAATAGATAAATCATACCGGCTCAAAATTGTTACCTTGGCAATTCTCTGTTTTGCTTGTGTGTGTCATGGTGACGTTGATCCACAGTAGTCAGTGGAATAAGGTGATCGACTGATAAATGCACCTTCATGGTGAACATCATGAACCCATCTAGACAAATACCACATAGGCCTGCAAGTCAATTCACGCCGACATCATCCAGCTACCTCCACCTTTGTGCATCATTTGGATAGAACACATGTCGGATTATTCCCGATTGAGTAGTGATGAGAACACAAAATAGCAAACAAACTCGTTTACGGTGCTTCATCAACTGGCTAAATGCAGCACAAACTATCATAGATTAAACAGGCAGTGAGAGAAGACAAATCTGCAAAGGAAATCACAGTTTAAACAAAGATAATGAACCAAGGCGACGGCAATCACGAACCATTTGACTGAGTCTACTCACAAGGTCAATGTACTTGAGGCCTTCCGACCTCCTTATACGGTCAAGGGCAAGTTATCCAAACAGATCAAGTTCAGAATTTCCTACATAGCTCAGGCGATTTCCATCTGTCTACACACACACCCCGTGTGCACTCGAAACAGTTTATAAGAACCTCAAACGGGAAATTCGTCGTGTATAGGGCAAATGAAGCGTGAACTGCAAAGCTAGGAAACACTGTTTGTTTCGAATTGGTTGGGTTTCATCAGCAGTACGAATCCATCGATCCAACTAAAGAACACACCCGGGACGTCACAGGCAGAACGCAAGCATGTTACCCACTTGACCACTCCGCGGGCAGATGATCAGACCATTTTTCAGTTTCCATTTACACGATATAGCACAGAATCGCTACGAAAACCGATCTAACTGCTTTTCTGGGGATGCATAATGAGATAGTTGATTGGCATTTCTTGTAGAGAACAATCTCTATACGATGATAATGAGAATCTCGGTAATGATTACAACATACACAAAGAACTTCTCGAATGAACGTTCACACATTCAGGTTAAAGAAGCTCTAAGCTGACGTATTGCCATTACTGCGAATAATAATGCCTTACGCCTGCAAGTTTATCATGCCTTTACATCCTTCGCCGGCTTGAATCCGAGATTTTGGGTTCAAGCTAATACACTTGGCATCCGCCTTCTGTATAAGATATTGAGACAAAAATGAATCAAATGCCAAATTCCAAATCATCTTTTAATTTTCTTTTTTTTCTGTTGTAATTTTGTTGTTTGATGATTAGTGACCAGTATGGAACAACTGTTTCGACCTTGCTCAGACCCAGAAGCAAATCCGTGCTATGTTCGCATCCATACAGTGGCTCGAATTAAGAGCCTGACACCTGAGACATTAACCCCTCACAGATATAGGTCCTTGCTTTCACTCAAAGTTTCATATCATGAACGGAATAGATTCAACCTGTGGTGAACTCTCAGAGATTAAAACGAACACGTAATTTATGAGAAACGATACAGTTACGATATTATTGAATGAACATGTTCAACCATAAACTTTAGGATAATGCTTGGTCAATTAAGACACCAGTATAGAAAACATAACTGTATTTGTACTTGTATAACTAGTGTAAGCTTAAGTCTTATTTGCTAAAGTGAGGGGTCAGAAGAATTGCAATCAGGACATAGTTTTGTTTTTAAGTGATCAATCAAGCCGGTCCCGCAGAGGTGGGAAAGTATTTGGTCAACGGATGATCAAAAAAAGGGGGAGGAATTTGACAGTCCATTTTACTTATCCGATCCCTGATGCATGCAAGACTCCTTACCGGTCGAATTGTGCTTGAATTTCACTCCAATTTCTTTTTCTTCTTCCGCCGCTTTTCTTCTCTTCGCAGAACACGCCGTCAGCGAAGGCAGTGCGCAGTTGATATTTACCCTTGTTTTCTTTTTTGGTGTTGTTTTTGTGGTTGATGTAGTTCTGCGAAGAAAAATCGCTTGCTCCGAATGTTTGATATGTCGTAAAAATCTTACTGTTGTTGTCCGTTGACGAATCGGACATTTTTTGGCCCCATCGTTGTGTGATGTACTGAATGAGAAACGTATAGGGTTACGCGGTTACGAGAAGAGAAAGACAACGATTATGGATGGATAGGTCCTCCTCGGTTATCTTTTGCGAAAAGGAACGCATGTTCACAAACGAGATGCACTTCCGATTAACTGAGTCAATGTTGTCCAGTTTTCCGTGACGTTGTCATATGTGTTTGACTGTTGGATTTCGTTTTTCTCTTGCACTCGCCCAGATTTCTACATCGAAACACATCGAACTCGGACATCACCAAGCCAACCGTGCTATCCCATCAACAGGCTCATCTTGGTGAGTCGGATTTGATTCATGGTGTTGTAATGTGACTCGGAAAGGAAACACACTGCACAAGCTTGTTTTTACTCAGTAGACATTTTTCCTTCTGCTTAAATACACTTAATACAACCAGCTGAGTTCTTTGAGGAGGCGAAAACCACCCAGATGATTCGAACTTTTCTATTAACACACAAGCATTAGTAAGAGGAGACAGCTTACTAGCCAATATTGATAATCCAATGTTGATTCCATTTTGGAAGTAATTTCTGATTAATAGACCTCGGTAACAACATACACGCTATGTTTTGTTCCCGTTGGATCCCCAATTTTGATCATTTGCTCAGGGAACTAAAACTTCCATCCCCGAATTAAACGGTTGACGGTCAGACTCTTATATGTAGGAGTTTGGTAACTATATCACCGGTTTTCTTCCCGTACATGCCCATCTACGGCTGTCTGCGTAATACTTTTCTGGTTTGCGTCGCACTGCTACAACGCTGGTATATTCCTCACATGACTATTATTATTATTATTATTGTCATTATCATTATTATTACTTTAAAAATGACTGTTTATTATCGAGTAAGTTCAGTTAAACAGCAATAACCGACCCTAACATCCTACAGACCACTTTACCTGAAGCACAGTTGGGAATGTCAACTCAAAATGTAGTGGTGCATAGCCTCATTGTTACTCTGCTCAATAACCCATCCACCCTTCTCGTCAGATGCCTTATGTGGTGTTTCGTCACTCAATCAATGCCGTGAAACTGAAACCATAATGATGTCTGTTTCCGATCAAATAACCATGGATCCAATAGCTTCTTCTACTGGTTGTCACACTGTGCAAAGAAATATTACAAACCAATGCTTTCATTCTATAGATATTTAAATACTCATGAGACAATTTACTGTTTGTATGAGTTAGTTACTGGATGAACGTTGTCCTTTCAATCAATGTAAGTATTTTAGGGCTGTTGCCGTTTATGACTACTCCAGCTGAATTTTGAAATCGTCGACCATACGAGTCTAATGAAATCAGTTCGAAAAATGTACCCACTTGGGTTGTTTGCTGGAATGTCGGTATCTGTTGTTACTTTGTCTTTTCGTGTTACATTTTTTAAGCAGTCTGGGTTTCGTGTGGAATTCTAAGCATTCAGTTCAGATTTCAAGTACAAAGCGGCGCAATAGTTTACCGCTGGCCACCAATCAAGTTATTCTTAAAGCTCGCCCGTATATTGCATAACTCAACTCGACTTGAATTTTCCATCCCTCCCCAAGATCTATTGTTTATCTGACCTTGAAACCGGTGAAAATTGGTGATCACAAGTCAAGTGATGCTGTGAGTAAACAAACTTAAAAAATCTCCTTCTTTACACAAGAAGCGTAGTAGCAAATCCTCGCTATTGGTGCCTATGACGTATTTTGTCTTCGCTCTCAAAAATGTTGCAGGTTGAAAAGAGGGAAATTTGTGTAACGAGGAGAAAGTGTGGAACGTGACATATCACAAATTTTGCTTCAGAATTTCCAATAAAACTAGCATTTCTTCAATATTGTGGAATTAGAATGTAGACCTCTGAGAATTCGAGGTGGTGTGGTGCTAGCGGTGTTGGGGTGGCGGGGGGGGGGGAGAGTAAACCACTCAGATTAGGCACACACAACTTCTTTGAGTTTGGTACAACGCAGCCCCGAGTTTAGAAATTTCTAAAACTTTTCTTCATGAAAATATTATTAATTTGTCTGTTCCGATTCGTGTAAGATACTTTCTGTCAGAAGTAATTCTTAGAGAAAATATTGTCGGAGTGTAACAAAAACGTTCTCTATTTTGTCACTACCCCTGTACCCCGTTTACTTAGCTTAGATTGCGGTTATTCATGAAAACAGTTAGGTTAGGCAAATTTCGTGTACATGTGTTTACACAGGTATTGATCGAACTTGTACGACACCTTGACTTCCATCATCAAATTTCTTGCTCCCAACACTGGAATGAAAATGGCATTACCACACACCAAACATAACAAATAAACATATGTGCAAGTGAACTTATAGCATTGCTAGTGGGAGATAAAGTGCGGAATAAATGCACATCTTCCATGGCTATCGATGTTGGAAACTGAAATATATTTCAAACTGCGGATCAAATCACATGAGTTCAATCAATACCTGTGCATAAAGTTGTTTTATTAAAAGCTTAACCTTTACTTAGAAACTTTCCGATAAGCATTATATTTTCATGCACTTTGGTTACCTTTTTAACAATCTATACTAGGATAGATATTTGTGGTCACCAGTGACCCGTACATTCTTCCTTAGTGTGATTCAAATAAACCATACACATTTTTATGTTTCTGTCGTCTGATCCGCTCTGTTCTCGGCCGCCTGAAAGGCTCTCAACCGCTTGGACCCTCTCGCTTCGGAACCTCGTCGACAGCACAACAGATGAGTGCCAGTCGGAGTCAGCTGTCCACGACCAGTTCGACCATTATTGCCCCTGTTTCTGCTGCTGCCACATCTGCCCTGATGTCAAACGGATGGAAAACAGAGCCCACAAAACGTGCATTCACAGACGCGGTAGATGGGGATAGCAATCTGTCCATTGTACAAGAGACTGCACCAGCTTGGTACAGACCAACCCTATCCCGAGAAGCAGGTGAGACAGATGGCTCTTTGTTTTCTTCGTAACAATTTGAATTCACTATGCGCATAGCGACTGGTAATTTATATATGTACATTCGATCATAAAATAACGTTAAATGCAACAAGTAACTCAGCTGCTTTTCTTTTGCAGGGATTAACTGCCTTGTTCTGCTCCCAAGCGTCAAGTTCAATTTTTATTACATGACAAACATGTTATGGAGTAAAGCGATAGACCCCACAACCATACAGATAGTACAGTAGAATTTCTGCTAGAAAACAGAAAAAACAGTTAGGGTATTTCACGAGTCCGTGGTTTAAAACAAAATAAAAACAGTATTTGAAAGCCATCGTTTAACAGGATTGTAAAAGTGATTCCATTTTTACCAACGCGTCACACAAAGGGCAACACTTGTTGGATCATCCATTGAAAAGATTTTAAATTTTTCGTTATTTCGGCATCGTTCGGCACGTTGATGAGAGCACATAATTATGGTAACTGACGCGTGTGATTTGGTCCGTTGAGCGAATGAAATTAAAAGAGCGATCAGCTTGACAAGTTTCACAAAGTAAAGTCGGTGGTAATAATGATAGAAAACCAACGGGGAAGTGATCGCACCGCAATCAAGAAGGAATTAAAGAGCAAGTGTATGACAGGAACGAATGGCGCAAGGCGAATAGTTTCACGCTAAATGCGGTTCAAACCAAGGAAGAGGATACTCCCCCCTCAGATATGGCTACAATTTTCCAAATTCGGCTGCACTGTAAAATTTGAAGGGTGGGCGTGAAAGAGCGCTACCTCCGCAAAAAGGTCAGGAACTCTTCCGGGAGGAGTGTGATTTAAGTTCAACAATATGTAAGAAACATATGAGGCCGAGCATAACTGTAAAAGATGTCGAGCCAAGTGATCAAGAGTTTGAGTTTGTAGTTTGGAAGATCAGGAATTACGTTTTTGGCATGCAAAAGGTTTAAGCGGCATCAAACATGATATCATTTTTGGTGCCTCACTCGGCGATGGAACTCAAATTTCAACTCAGTACATCACAATAGTGTGTGAGTGAGAATGGAATAGGAAGCACGGGGAATTTTGTGAGAGAACACTATAGGGTGGCATGAGCAGCCAAACCTGGAAAGTATTAGAATTTGGAATAAGATTCAGACAATACCAAAAGAAAGCGAGGGGGACTTAGCGGGAGAACTTGAGGAACACTAGTGTTACCTAACCAGAACTGAGATTGAACGGTCACCAAGCAAGCTCCGTATCCAATAAATGAGATTTCAAACTTGGGAAATATCGTCAGGAACCCTTCAAGCCAAACTCGGTCGAATACTCTGGAGGTATCAATAGAGACTAGGTGCAATTCGCCATGGTGATTAGCGGCAGGGAAATTAATGTGTGGCTCATACAACAAGTTTGCCGTTTATCTGTACCATCGGCAGTGGTGTTCTGTGATATCAAAGTTGCCTTGTAGTTGATGGTTCCATCACTTTAGAGAAGAGCTGTGCGAGGTAGAAGGAACGGAACTTATGTCGAGATTGTGCCAAGTTCAATGGCCTCGGTGGGATTCGAATCCACGCATGGACACCGCCTACGCTTTGTACGCGCACGCTCTACCAGCTGAGCTACGAGGCGACGCATGGACGCCGCCTACGCTTTGTACGCGCACGCTCTACCAGCTGAGCTACGAGGCCAAACCGATGGCACTGATCGTTTCACATTTGACTCACATTATCCTCCTTTCTTGAAGATAAGAAAGAGGTGAGAGTTATTCAACAGCTGAAAAACATGCTATGTGATGGAGATCGGGAGAGAAGAAAACGGAGGAGCAGGGCAAGATTTAGAGCGCAAATCTCAAGCACGATTGGTGGTATTCGAGGACAAATGTGAGAGCAAAGGGAAAAGTGGAATATAGAAAGTAGTGTCAATGTCCAAAAAAAGAATTTCAGACGACTAGCGTTGCAAGGACATAGAGTAGACGCTCGAGGGGCACTGTTTACGACATTTTGTGTTTCAATCTCTTGGTTACGCTGAGACCGATCCCCCCATTCAGGATGCCTGATGCGTTCTATGTAAGCAAGTCTCCTGATCAGGGTTTTCATACGCTCATACCAAGTGGGAACCTGACCGCCCGCAGCGTTCTCAACTGGTTAAATGAACCAAGAAAAATTGAAGAAAGCTGTTTCGGCAAGGGACCAGAGCTACCCGTAGACTGATGGGCAGTTGCTGAGTTCGTGGCATGTACGAAGTTTAAATTTGTCTTTATCTTTCCTAGTGAATGCTGAGCACTTGCTCAGTGCCTTAACATAGTAGAAGTGAGAAGAAGGATTTTGGGATGAACATCAACCGTGGAAGACTTTCTGTTCGATATCCACCGTGCTGTAGAAAGAATTCATTATTCATTCAAAGTAAGTTTACCCGGACTTGAAAACAGGAGGAATAAGATTGTACATACCTCGGAGAATAGTCTCCATTGGAGTGGACAGGCCGGAAGAACAACTGCAATCGCGCCAGAGGTAGGATACCAGACAGTAACGGAAATCACTTTTGCATTCGGACCTGTAACGCCTGATGGTGCGATGAGGAGGAAGTGTTGGGACGATACATCTGGTGTGACAATTCAAGGTCGTAAGACAAAGAATCCGTTGAGCTAAGGAGGTAAGATGGAAATGAATTAGAGAAAACAGACTGACTGGAAGGCGATATGAGCGCGCTCCTCCATAATATCAGGAGCACAGGTCGGAAGGATCACCAGTCCTCATAGATATAAGCTGTTTACAATTGCAAGCTTTTCTTCTCGCTACCTATCGTCATGATTGTTGCGAAGTGTTCTAAGCAGTCGATGTTGAGAGCGTTGAATGCATCTTGGATGGTGACTGAGGCATTGAAATCTAACTGCAAATTATATGTATTATGTGGTAAAAGAAACGCAGAATAATCAGAACTGTCGACAGAAGACAAAAGAATACAACGCAGGGGTTTAAATGTCGGATATGGAACTTCAGCCATTAGAGCAGAAACTCATGATTGGAGACATTTAGATAGGTGACTTGTGCTGAGTGGTCAACTGAAGCATATACACCAGTTTTGAATAGAGAAGATACATGCAGTGAATGTTGAGAAAATGATGTGTTCGATCTCTCGAAAAAGAAATTTGTGTTCCCAGAAGGGTGAGGGGGCAAGATTCAAGGTAGTGATGCCCCAAATCAATGTTTTAATGAGGACCGCAAACCTTGTTGAGAGTAATCTGAGATTGCATACGAGGATGAGCATGTGAAACGATTTATTGGGAGTGTACAAAACCATGATGAGTTGTGTTTTAGTAACCAGCAACCTTAGCCCTGCCATTTGAAGTAGCGAACCACAGAAGATCCCCCTAGGGGAGGCCAGGGTGTGCTCCGGAACACAGCGATGCAAGCAATCAAGGTGGGTGGCCTAGTGAAAATACTATATTCCTGATAGCTACTGATTTTATGTACGGTTTAAAAGGTGCTCATGTCAACTGTCACATTTTTCCAGGAAAACTACGGAAACATGTTGCGTTTTGGTATATTGTTAGCTCCGTGAACTATAGGGTCTCGTTTGCCTCATAGTCGAATTTCATTCAGAAGACAATTTGCTGTTGTAATCACAACAAAACGGATTGTTTTTGTCCGAAATGTTATGTTGACACCTGAAAGCACATCGCTTTAATCAACATTTCTTATCGAATCCAAAATAAAGAAAAAATACTGTCCCCTACATCAATTTTATTGAACTAAACGAATCACCAAATCCCAAAGTGATCATCATGTTTCACTCAATATTGGCTCCCNGATGATCACCTTTTCCTGGATTCAGATACGATTTGCCTGTACTTTCTTTCTTTTGATCTTTATACCTCTCTCTACACAATGTTGTAAAAATCATGTACTGTGTGATCATGAACAGTTTTCGGTTGAGAATAATTCGTTTGTTCACCTTTTCTCTCCATCTTCACACGCCATGCACAATGCCCCTTAGCCATTAGTATTTTGCGTCAGCAGCCCCCGGGCAGCTTCCTCATTCGTGACAGTACCACATTCAAAGACGCGTTTGGTTTAGCAGTGAAAGTGGCCACTTTACCACCAAAGGTTACACCAAAATCTGGTAAGTCAAGCAACAACAATAACGTATCGTCCACTTACTTATTCTTTATGCCTCATATCTACAGTTTCGCTTCTGCTTTGTCTAAGAGTAAGATAGTGCATAAAAGTTCGTTTGAATCAGGTATTACAACAAATCGGTAAAACGGGCTCCGATCAACGCAAATACGAGCGTGCGTACACACATGCACTTCAAATCTTCTTGGACACGCTCTTGTTTTCTAACTACCCCTGTACCTTTGGCGACTATTGCAGGCAATTTAACTTTGTTTGCTAGCACTCTGTAATCGCTTTATCTCTGTGTGTGTGTGGTTTACTTCAGTGATGCATCTTAGTTCTTTAACTGAGCTTACCGCCATGGAGGTTCACATAACTGAAACAACACTCAAGCAACATTGGCACACACTCCCACAGTTTGCCGGTTGTTTTGTTTTGTGTGCAAACAAGCAGTATTGGTGTAACTCTGTTTGAACTCCATCATCCAAATAAAGTGTGACCCACACAATTCTGAACCGGACGAAGTAATAATCCTAACCTTGCATGATCTGCTTCGCTCATTTAATTTTTCGTCTTATGGACCCTGACCTGGTCGTTCCAGCCACGTACCGCCTGTATCCGGCTCATTTAACGGAATTTGCTCATTGTACCGTTCGCTTAATAGCTTTTTCTCTTTTGCTCTCTCTCTCTCTCTGTCGACGAGTCTTTATGACATAGGTAAGAAGTGTGGTGCATATTAGAAAAAAGAAGACTCTACATGGAAGTAAAAAAAACCGGTATGAAAAGAGACAATCTAGTTCACCATGTAAGACCTCGTTGTTAACCTCAAGGCAGTTAACAGAGTAATACAATAAATAGTATCCCACTATGTGACACCACAGTCGAAAATGTTCTTATGGGTTCATGAATATTTGATTGTACAACCAGTAGTATCTGAACGACCGACGCGTACAAACTATTACGTGATGATTGCCGATTGTCAGATACCCGCGTATATTTGTGTGTTCCGAAGCGGCTTCCTTTCATCGCATCTACAATTCGGAGGCACTTTTCCAGGCCAGCATTTTTGTGGGTGACGAGGGGCAGGACACCTTGACAGTGGAGTGACCAACTATCTATCCACATTATACAAAGTATGCTCATCTTTTTGCTTTTCCAGTCGAAATGATGCGTAAGTACCGCTAAATACTGTTCTTCAATAATTGTACCATGACTTTCCGTCTCGTCAAATAATCAGTATTCGTGTCGAACTCCACTCACCAACTGTACTGAGTGTTCTGAGATGGCTGCATTACATCTTTCAAATTTATTCCCTCTGCTCAGCTAGTGAATTGCCTTTAGAAAACACGATGAACCGTCCAAAGGTTTCTCCATGTTGAGTAGGTTAGAATTGGGACAAGTATTCTTTTTTCTAAGCTGTTCAGCAATCACTCAAAATCCGACCATTTAAACTTCTTTATGTATACTTTTTGATCCTGTACCGACTGCTCATATCCCCTATTAGTATGTCCTCTATTTCATGGATATGAAATGATCGACCAATAATATTTCTGATATGCTGGAACAGTTTGTAGAACTAAGAATGAACATACCATTCTTTGCATCCATTTGAACACGTTTAGGAATGCTATCGTGCTGACTAGTCTACCTAATCCCCAAATCATGTCAGCCGTTTCATCACACGGAAAAGATTCCCTGGTATGATCAATGCTGAAAAGTCTACTAGTTTCTGTGTATGTGCGTGTGCGTGTGTGTGTATGCTGTGCTGTTCGTGGGTACGCCGACGACCTGACATGAACCAGTGTGGAAATGCTGTTGCACCTGGTCGGTCAATAACCCAGTACCTCAGTTCACGGCATCGATCCTCATGCATGTATAACTCGATCACATTCCTTACATTGTAACGGCTACAACAGCGGTAACAGCAACAGCAGCAATAACGGTACCAAGTGAGGTGTGGAGTGAGGGATGGCGGAGCGGGGCGGGGTGAGTGGGGGTGTGATGGGGGTGGTAGACGTTGGTGGAGGGCAAGAAGAATACTTGAATAACTGATCTACTGTACCGCATTAAGCCATGGCGTCTAATTCAAGCCTCACCTAACTGCACAGAATGCAAACAAACACAATACACACGAGCACATAAAAATCGGAGTGTATACACGTATGAAGACGCCCGACCTTTCCTAACTCGACAAGCGGTTGTGCCTTCAATCTCACACGGACCAGGTGGCACGAGTCGATAAGGTACAACTTGCCATATGCAAATCAACACGGAAAGTTTAGTCGTCCCTTTGGCCGCCAACAACTCTAGGTTGCCGCACTGACACGAGCGGCACGAGAGAACACAGTTATATCTGAATTAAAAAAGAAACAAAAGCGCAAGTTAAATCTACAGAACTGCGAACCCAACTGTTCTTCATTGCTTGAAATACAAAGTTCATTTCAGACAGAGCATGCATAGAACGTCAGTCGTAGAGGGCGCTGTCCATCCCATCCAACTGTTTGCTCATTCGGCATACTGTTGACTGTTTGAGGCAAGTTAAACACTCACCTTTTCTACATTTGATGTCTACTGAAGGCTCTGCTGTGGCCAGCTAAGAAGAAATCCACTAAAAGCACGTGTGAAATCGAATGTGTGTTCCCTTTTTATGGACAGAAAAACTTTGTGTATCTGTTCACTAGTTCAACGCGAGCATATCCATGTAAAGTGAAGCGCAACGTGAACTGGAGTTCGTGGTTGTGTAAATAGAGAAATTGTATAGCTAATCTGCCTAGACACTTAACAGTTGCTTGGCCGACTTCATCCTTTCTGTCGTAGTACACAAGTGAACAGTTCATGAGCTTTGACTGGACTCCAATCAACAATCATCATGCCTGCTATGCTACTTGAAAAAAGCATGTCACATCCGTCTGATATTACACAGATTGCAACCCCAAAAGGGATTCGCTCTACACAGAATAATAGCATGCAATCGGTAGTAAGACCACATTGGTGTTCAAAGGAAGGTTAGAATTAGAATTAGAATTAAAAGCCCCAACAAATGAATAGCGCTTAATTTGAAAAAAGCTTCTTACATCCTTGGGATTTGAAAAATGATAATATGCACAAATAAAGAAGGATTGATTGGTTTATCTTAGGTTTGTGACATGGCATCGTTGATAGATGTATTTGATCGAGGAATACAATGGTACATTTTCAGACCAGGTGGCTTTGTTCTGGAGCAGGCGCTGCTATATTTTTTTTCTTATAACATGGACAATCACCACAAATCCAGAAAATCTAAAATTAAATGAAATAATCAGAATAATTCACTCTTGTATTTTCTTATGATGTGACGATCTTTATTAGTCGTTATCAAATTCGCAAATATACATTGAATAAATTTGTGCATATTATTTGGAAATTAAGTACAGCTGTTTGTGGAGGGAGGGTTAACCGAGAAAACTGTTGATTGATAGCATATACACCTGTTCAAAGTCCGACTTTTTGTGTGCAAATAATGGCAAAATCGTGCAGAAGGTCCTAGCAGAACAAAATCATGCGCATTTCGATGGAAACTGATAATACCAGAACTTACGTATTAACCAGGATTACTCCTAATAAACTGACCTTAAGTGTTATCCCGATCGCCACGACAGCACTCTGGATTAGAAAAACTTACAAGGATGAAAGCTAGTAAGTTCCGATGTCATAAGTGATTTCGGATATGGGATGAGATCAATGATGGTGTCATATACATGGTTCAATTGATTGGCAACGGATTGCGGTACCTGAGGCAAGTGTCAATGGACACATCAGATGCGACACTCGAACAAATTTTGAAGGGTTAGTAAAAGAAGGTAGAAGGTAGAAGGAAGGTAGAAGGAACTGATTTCGTGCCTATGAAGTCATAGCTTTCCATTATGGACACCTGTGAACCATAACGATGACTTATTGGAATAGTAAATAGAAAAACCAGGCTATATTTAATGATTATCTCAGCACTACACTTATTCCGTATTTGAACATACACAAAACAGGAAAACAAGTCTGTCGAATTTAAGTGAATTAGACAAACGTCATCATCTGTCTTACTCTCAGGCCCAGAAACATCATTTTTGGTGGTCCATGCACGACCTTAAAACACCTCAACGTTTCGAGACTGAAGAGCTTAACTTGCTTGAATATGGTTGCGTTCATCAATCGATTGCTTTTCTGACATCCAAAAGCTGGCCATCACTTACATGATCATAAACGCAATTGATAATGAATCTTACTTTTAAAAGGTTTGTGAAGAATCTGGCAAAAATCTGCTAGCTTAATTCTAAGGTGAAAAGCCCCAATCCTCAATGATAAACTCATTCACTCATAATGACTGTACACTGCTCACAAAACTAACATATATTGGTTGGTTCGTATACATTTTAATGTTCTGTAACAGGTAATATTTGCTCGATAAAACTATTTCAGCATCATCTTTTTAAAATGCTTAGCTCAGCTTATGTATTTCTGCAAAGGTGAGTAGTGTTTTCCTTTAATTTCAACTAAAATGGTTGATCAAATAAAGTGAAAAAGAAACAAATGCCCCTACCGTGATCACAATAAAACCTCAAGGATGTTTTAAGAATAGCATCCTGGATTCTTTTCCCATTCGTTGAGTTTGTCACCAAAAAAAATGATTTTCCTTCATTAATTCGCCTCTCAATATTTGCTGTGAAACTGTGAGGTGCGCTTGAAATTGCCAAATTTCTCACGAGTTCTAATCCTCATAACTCGAATGCTTTTTATTTTGTTCAAACATTAATCGTGTAAACAGAAACAGAAGCAACGCACACACGCACACTCACATACATACACACATTCACAATCTTTCCTTCGTTCCCTTGTTTCGTTTCATTCCGTCTCTTGTTTGAAACGTTTTTGCGATCCCTTGTTTGCACCTTGTTCCCTCTTTCCCTCTAGGTTTCACCAAGTTTGTCCGAAACCTGCTCAGTAAGACCTCTTTTGGGGGGCGCATTCTCTTGTCTCGATTGTTTTAGCCCCCGTAGTTATTACGCACGTGCACACCACTGGTTTATTTGTTTTCAGTCGCCGTGCTTGTGTTGTGAAACCTCCCCGTCCCCCGTCCCCCGTCCCACCCCGCCCCAAAGAACATGAGAAATTTGTTTGATTTGTACTGATTGTATTCGTTATGCCTGTTNTCGTCGTTGTTGCTCTTACTACTGCTGTTGGTGCCGCTGCTGTTGTTGTCCTCATCGTCGTTATCGTTGTGGTTGTTGTTCTTTTTATTGGCCCCTATGTTCCTTGTTATCCTCGACGCTACTGCTGCTAATGCTGATGCTGCAATAATTGATCGCGCCATTGTAGCACTCCATTATCCCATTTCTTCCCCGTTCACTTCTCGCATTTGTGGCGAATGCATACACACACACACACTGTCAGTCAATCAGGCAGGTAGGCATTCAAGCAGTCAGTCATGCTGCTGCACCACGTGCTTTATCAATGAACTCCGTTTCTGCACACCTCTTTCTCATTGATTTCTTTCGTACAACCCCAGTTAGCTGATCAAGGTGGCACAATGCTACAACTTGAATCACGCACATTCCTTCAATTCA
>UZAN01039728.1:59471-88575 GCA_900618425.1 Echinostoma caproni
AAGACGCATGCGTCCACCCGAATACTCGACATTGCAAATATCTGGCGGACAAACCACTGAGAATGATTGGACAGCATTGCGTGAATGACAGCAACAGTTGCATGATCAAAATTATTTCTCTTCTTTTCAATCCCAGCTCGGCCCACCCAACGCCACCAACCCACCCCCTTTCTTACCTCTCATCGGTATTATCTTATGGTCCACAGATCCGTTAAAAACGCAGTTTCATTTCGATTCGAATGATTTTTGGTTCGAGCACTAACTAAATGACCTTGACCTTGACTGTATGAGTGTGTTTGTGATGAGCACTAAATCCGGTGAACAATGGAATGTGTCAATGATCGCATGACATGACACAGACGAGAAGTGATTTGTAGTCAAACCGTAGCCCACCACTACATATATCCCAGTCAATCTGTAACCTTGTCGTCAAAAAATACTTATTTGTTGTAATAAATGCGTGCATTGTCAGCCTTAGTCTAACTGTCGGTCAGCTCGATTATGACAAAGACAAAATGAGATTGGTCTCACCGTAAAACTAAAATAACTAACTGCATGTTATCATTGCTCTCAATCGAGGTGAAGTGGGTGTTCGTTGTCATCATCACCTGTTTTTGCGTGTTTCTGCATATATATACATATATACATACACACATTCCTACACATATCTATATGGATATTTCTGACCAGATGATACGCAACTATATATACATACACACTTACATTCCTACACATATCTATATGGATATTTCTGACCAGATGATACGCAACTCTGTGTTCAAACAGCAAGATATTGTTGCACGCTCATACTGCAAAAGGTTATGCAATACGTGATGTGAAGACTCGGACACTCGTTGATTTAACGGAATTGTATCCAAACACCTCTCCCTTATTTATTCTTCTTCTTCATTTTACAATTTTTCAAGCGGTCACAAGCGGTCAACGCCTTCATGCGCTAATAGTAAATCATTATTCACTTTTCGATTGCAAAGCTCACCATTTGGCACATTGTCTCGCGCAACAAAACCGGTTTCTCTCATCGCAATCGCACCAGATTATTTGAGCATTATGATTGATGCCTAAATCAAATATTTTATTGATGCATGTCTATTTTCGTGTCTCAGGTAACTCATTGTACTATCGATTGAATGACGATTTTCAGTTTAACTTCCTAGCAAGAGCCAATCTAACGTTCCTTTCAATTTACTCTTAGAAATTGTGAATTACATCTGTATCGATGGAACGTCATAACAGTTGTGACTCTTTTCATGAATGCAATCCATCACCGACTGGAAATAAGGAAGAAAAACATTTGATTTTGTCGGTTTTAGTTGACTCAATGAAGTTTTATTCATTTTAAGAAACGAAACTCATATCGAAATTAGAATCACATTGCAGCTCTAACTAAAAGGAACAGTGCCATAGTTTGCTTACAACTGACTTTTTCTATTTCCACCCCGAATGAACTTTGATCTGACAGACGATCTGCAATCGGAACTCGTCAGACACTATCTGATCGAGGTGGTCAACGCTCCAAATCGGGGCGTTCGTTTGAAGGGGTTTGCCAGTGAGCCTGTGTTTCCCAGTCTGGCCGCTCTGATAAATCAGCACACGATCGATCCACTTGCATTGCCCTGTCGTCTAATTCTACCCCCGATCCCCGCCCACCTACCTACCGCGAGCACCGCCACCCTGCCACCAATTGTGATCGGGACGACCACACCACTGCTACAAACACCCAACACTCAGACTTTGGCCGACCTTGGTAATCCGGCGGATAACGCAACTGTGACCAGTGCAGGAAGTGTTATCGGTGGTGGAGCTCCATCTGACGCCGGATCTGCCCAAGTGGACAATCTCAGTACTAGCGGTGCTGTTGTGACTTCCGTTAGTCCAGTAACTCGTGCAGATGGAGGTACGTCTACCCCAGCCAATAACGATGGTATACCCACGGCATCGTCACCGAACGTGCCATTCGTTTGTGTACTACATGAGAGTCCGACAGCAGTCGAAGGCCAGTTGAGTCAGGGTTTGAGTAAGTAGAGCCAGGCAGGTGACTAACTTCCTTCGTTGGCATGCTNTTGATCTTTGGTTGCCCCTCTCGATTCATCTGCGTGTTAGTCGGTATCTAACACCGTCATAAATTGATGAAAAAAGAGAGGTTCAACGATACGCAGAGTGAGTCCCCTCATCACCTTTTTGGTTATGGTCATTACAATTGATTGCAAGGATATTTTGGTGGATGAATTGTAACTGATCTCCTCACATAATCACTCCCCAAAACTTTCTCAGGAAAAACGTGTACCCTATTATCCCGAAAGCATGAATCCATCATGACCTTTCCGAATAAGGCTTACCATAAGCTTGCTTAACCATCAAACCCGCGCTCATAGAAGCCAATTCAGCCCGTAAAATATCCCGTAAATTTGTGTAAATGCGCCCTCAAACCTCAACACTCGATACAGACAATATTCATCTTTTTTCTCGCACACAGCTTTTCGGTGTTTAATGCTTGGTTCTGTGGATACCCCTCAATGGAACACAGAAATGTGTTTTGCCCGAGCAGTTGATCAACTGATTCCACTCACACTGTTAACCGCTGCCGATTGTGATCGTGGCATGAGTCGCGTGCGGTACACTGAGGTTCAGCTTCATGTCAGCTCGCATGATGGAATCACCATAATCGATTTACAGCGGCGTTTGTTCCTGCGACGTCACCTACCCAATCACGTGCTCATGTACTGCGGTATAGAGCCAAGGAAGAAAGAGTGAGTTTATCGTGTGGTACGGGGTGAAGTTTGTCGATCCATTGAGCGTTCATTATTTTGCTACTCATGAGTAGCACAAAAAGGAAAATGTAACAAGCGTGTTTTTTTGGTTTTCTGTTATTCTGCTAGATCGATGTCACAAGCAGTGATCTTTTTTATTAATTTTTATTCTGAATAAAAACAATCGCCCTTGTTTTTGCCAATACTCCCTAACAAAATTCAGGTTTTCTCATCCGGAACACAAGCTTCATGGAATTGTTCATCCCAAGTGAGTTTGTATACCGTGCCTTTTGTGCCTACTGGCCACTATATTTTCATTGAGGTTTAGGAATTTCCAAAGCGTTAGCATTTCTGTAGAGGATTTGTCAGATGACTAACTAAAATGCATAGTCTCGTGACACTATAGATAATGAGCTCAGGAGTGTGCGTTCAACTCTGTGATTGATGACCGGATTTGGACAAATGCCCGGATGGCGTTTGTTTACCTTCAGCGGTTTCTAACCGTTTTCAAGAAACTAGTGTACCTGGAGAACGAGGGGGAAACGACAGTTGTTATCCTGGGGGNGGGGGGGGGGGTGTAAGATCTTTTCGCTGTTCCGTTCAATTCGATGAACGTCCTTTTTCATTTCCATAGAACAAGATCTTCAAAACATCGCGTTGGATTAAACTACCGCTTTTTAGAAGCGTAGTAGTGTGAAACGTTTCTTTTGAAGAAGTTAAATTCAAAATTGATTGCGTTTAGAACAATCTTATATCTTGAAGACGGACTTCGATTAAATGGATTGTGTAGAAGTTAATCTACTCCGTGAAATGAAGGGGTTCGGTTTTAAATTCGCCATATGGACTGGGAATGTGAGAAATGGTTAAATCTTTTGTTTATTACATTCCTTAACCGACGATAATTTAACCATATCATCAGCACCCATAACCTGAGGTGAGTTTGTCTGGTGCGTCAAGGGTACGTACTGACATTAATTCCGCCACAGATACACTCAAGTTTGGTTGTTGAATAACTAGCTTCTTGGTAGTTGCTCGAAGCGGATTAGACTCGTTACGTGACCCTTACGGTTGGGACTGTTTTAGACCTGCAAGCAATCATGTTACGACACCTAAGACCAAAACGCCATAGATGCACGGAAGTTCGAGGGCAGAATATATAAAGGAAAAGATCCAGTTTACCTCTGTTCAGTTACGGAAGCTGAAAACGGGGTTTGAAGATTACCATCCACGAAATATGAAATCATTGGATCAAATGAACACTTTGTCCCTTGATCATTCCGGCTTACAATACTTTGATCCATAAATTTCTCCTCTGAATCTCAAGAGCGTCAGCTTGTTGATGGAAGTCTTTTGGATGACCGACAAAGAGCACTGGACAGCTGTTTTGTTCTGCTGGGACTCGTCAGCAGTGCGTACATTTTTGTTGTCCCTGTCAGAACTCGACCGGAGAAGATTTAGGTCGGGGCTTCAAACCTTTACTCCTGAGATACACAGACGACGATCAATAACTTGTGCAAATGACTCAATTAATTTAGATAGGGAATGTTTGAATTGGTCCTTTGGGTTTTTTTACAGTCCTGACAGGGACACAAAAGTACGCACTGCTGACGAGTCCCCAACAAGATGAAATGTCTGTCCTGTGCTCTTTGTCGGTCATCACAAGGATTTCCATCGCATTTACCTTGTGGGGAATTAAAGATCTCCCAAGGAATGAAACCCACGTCCAAGATCATCAACGATGCCTGATCCTGATGTCTATAAAATGAACCGAATGGTCTAATCCAAACATTATCCAAACAAAGTCAGCTAGTTGACTTAATTCACGCAACTCTCAGCCGAAACTCTTCTTCAGATATCCATCACACTAAAAATTTAGTTTTTCTCCAGGGGCAATTTCATCTAAATCTCACAGGCAGAATCAATCCTTTTGACGCCATTACCAGTGAATTGCCATTGCTGCAGGACAAAAACCGATCACTACAGTTGTTATAATTCCACAAGACGGTGCTCCGTCGAGGATAGCTGTCTTTTGGGGACTCCAGACGGGATATCACTAATTTGGTATACATAACACAGAAATCTTATCAGAAGCATATCATCATATTTCCTGGCCGCACGACGGGTAATGAACCTAGCAATCGATAGTTATTCTCTGAGTTACAGCAATTTGCCCTCGGTAGTCTTAATTTTTCATCGTTGAAAGTAATCACCAACTATGTTATCTACTACTCACAAGTGAATAGTATCTCTAGTATCTTAGTCTGAATGGATCTAACGGGACGTTTACATAGCGCAATATGAGGGTTTAGGAAATGACGTTACTTATCAATATTATTTGGCAACTTTTTCCTGAAAACAGTAATGAATATGAATGTTTTTCTCTATATACATGTACGATTACAAAGAACTATAGGCCTATAGGCCTCCAATATACTAGTCGTACCAATCTTTGTAGTGTCAGATCATCCCTCCGTCGTTTTTCCAAACTCTCCTAAAAGTTACTAGACACCCTTGGAAGTCCTGAAAAGGGTATGCTAATTATAACTGGTCTCTTTGTCGAGTGCTACTGACGGTATGGAATGAGGGAAATGGGGTATATGAGGAAAAATATTTCAAATTTGAATGGTTCTCTTTTTGTATAACCTGCCCGATAAAAAACTTGGTCTTCTACTATGCTTCTCCTAATCTCGGAAAGTTTACCGGTGCTAAACGGGGCACAAACCATAAACCAGTTAGTACTGAATTGAACTTTAACTGCTGCGTCACTCACACAGCAAAAAATCGCAAATGCTTACAACTTGTACACTGTACATTTCCCCCACCCTCAGGATTTTTGGCATTGTGGTGCGCAAGGGGATCAGCGAATGCACCACTCACGTGTTCACGGAATGTGATCCCATACACACGGCCGATTCGATTGTCCGACATATTCGATCCACTTACCCCCATATGAATGTACGGTAAACACGAACTCACTAAATTGTTTCACAGCCGGTCCTGTATTTCATCGGAATAGACACGTTCGTCTCTCACCCTCAACTCCACTACCCCAACCCCTGGCCTCTCGAATCACAATGAAACAAGAAAGCGGACCAGTGTGCTATTTGTCCAATTCTGAGTTATTTGGTTCCCGTTTGGATCTTCTGAGTCACAAAGAAGAAGACAGAAGATCGAGTTTCTTTATTGTTTTTTTTTCTTTTCAGATGGACATGTTACTTATCACTCGTATGGTGCGGTTTATGTGTGTATTGTTAGGCTTCGTTTGTCCCATGTGTTTTTTCTCTCTCCAACAAACCATGAGTTGTCCTGAACGGCTAGACATGTTACATCTCTTCTCATTGATCTGCATCTTTTTCGACCCTTTCAATTTTCGTTTTGATTCCCCGACCAACTGATACTGAACTAAACCCCCTTCAGGTACCGATTCGGTGTGTGTGTGACCACTAACCGCTTACTCATTTTTCCACTCCTACAATGCATACGCATATACAAATACATATGAAATGGTAAATTGTCGTTCGCCCCTCCCCCAATCAGCCCTTCTACCCAGTGCGTCTCTTACACGGCCGGTTTGATTCAACTATGTTCGGTAATCTACGACACGAATATGGTTCAAAATGAGTAATCTCATCTCCTTCTTCAGCGCAGTTCGTTGCTGGATGTAGGATGCTTGAAATGGGGTTTATTTTAGCTTTAGCAACAGAACTCTTCGGGATGCGTGAGTGCAGATAACTGAATCATTTACATCTTTATGCCATGTGCGTGTCTCCATTACTGTGAAATCCTTTGTTATTTGATCTTTGATTCTTTTCAACTAACCTGTTTCTTCTAACTTGGCTTTGCACAACTAATTTAAAAAAAATACTTTACTATGTTACATCTCCCCATTTGGTGAAGTCTGTTCTCCGTATTCCCTTGTTATTTCCCATTTGCTTTCTTTTGTTTTGTCTCCTCTTGCGACACTGTTCTTTGTGGTTCAGTTTTTATTGTTTGATTTTGCTCCTATTTTACAGCAACGTTAATTTTATCTCCTTTTACCTCCTGTCCTTTGCTTTCTGTCTATCCGTCTGTTTGCCTTTCTACCTTTGCTTGTGCATCACGTGATCATGCCCCAAAACACATTGTCTGCAAATTCCACAATGTGGCCATGATACCACTGACTACTATCACTACCAATAATAATAATGATGCCCAAACTCGTGCTTTTACCGCTCTCGTCACACTTCAACATGCTGTTGCTCTGAATCTGCTCCATAGCCTCACCGTACTCAATCATAAACTGTATCAACTACGATTCATCTGCCTCTGAACCGTCTCTCTCCTGCTCTTTCGTTCTCTCGCAACTTCTCCCATGTCCTTCACGGAAGACAGATGTATTTCACAGAACACAATACATGAACTGAATCTGTATTGACTCACCTTCTGTTCTGTTTGTACTGCATTATCATTATACCCACAAGCACCCGCTCGTTCATCTGCTTCTCTGTTCTTTTTATGACAAAACGGCATGTTGGCTTCAGTCCCTCGCTCTTAACAGCCCCACCCAGAAACCCCTTTTAAATCGTCCGCCATTCACTCATCGGATGGGCGGAGCACACGAGTGTGGGAGATACAGTGGCGTATGTGGTCTGCACATTCAACCGAAAAACGGGTCTGAAGACTCAGAACGGGGGGGCCTCCGACCATCAATTCATCCACGATTGGCTTATTCAGCTTCACAACCAAACCCATGAACAGTGCCGGATAGCCGATTTGGTTGAAATCGGGTTTGGTGAGGACATCCTGGAGAGTCTCAATCTGTTTGTGTATGTGAATGTGTGTGTCTGTTTCAGACAAAGAATGAACGGAAGAAAGATGTGTACAAATTGCATATCACCTTTCCCCTGTTCTTTTCTTCTTCCCGTTGGGGGTTAACGCAAACCGAAATATCGTTTGATATTTCAAGATATCCATAAATTTGTTGCTCTTAGATTGTCCAGAGCGAACGAATAAGACAGAGCGTGTCTGTTGTTGAACAAGATCAGGGGTTCTTCAAGACAAACAAAAGGTATAGTCAAAGGAACCTGAAATAATTTCTCGTATTAATGGTTAGTTCAAATGTCGGATTTGTTGTCTTATCTTCTTTCAGTTCGTGTTTACTACTAGACTCAATGGGTAGCTGGGTAATAAAGATACCAAACCAAATGACTTTTAAATTATACCATCATACCAACATCATCTGGGGGTACTGGAACTAAGCTTCCAGACTGAAGTTGCGCTGATGATGATTCCCAGCCCAGTGAAGAAAATTGTGACAGACAAGCAGTAATCTCGAAAAGCAAATCTGTATCGTCATCATCCTTTTCTCAGGCTACACATGCTTACCACTATTTCAACATGCCGGTATATAAGTGGGGTGTAAGAGGTATTTGATAGGACTTTTATCTGTGATCCGACCGAATGTTATGTTATGTTATTTTACATCTTCAGTTGGCATCAATTACTCAACTCTCATTTGTGATTCCAAGAAGTTGAAAAACGGACCAGAGACTACATTGTGATAAACTTTCCGACAGGTGGCTGAACTAGATTATGGGTGAACGAGGTCTAAAACCCTCGGGGAGGCGGTGAACTGTGGAGGAAACTCATAAGAATACAATAGAGCCCTCAGTTTCATCAACAGCTATCGATCAGGGAATGAGCTGCTGAGGTTCAACCGGAAACCATACCCGAATACATTACTATTTTGCGATCCGTAACAGCGTCTGTAAAAGTTATAAGAATATGCTCTGATAAAATTCTTGATAACATTGGGAGTGTGTAGTAAACCAATGCTCTGAGATAACGCATAATGGTTTCACAAAGATCATTAGGGAGGGAGTATTATGGAACATTCAATTGTTTTCATTCTTACTTCGTTTTATTGGATACACAATGATGTAATTTTCCGGAAGGGGGAAGCAGCCAATCTAAGGGCTGCCATGCAACAGACAAATGGGAAAAGTCAGGCGGTGGTGGTGGGATTCGAATACACGTCTTCTGGGGTGATAATTTGTTGACGTTACCACCGGGCCACCACCATCAAAACCTTACCGGTAAACGGAAAACACACTGAAAACCAACAATTTTCTCTTGAATGTGCTATTTAATCCGATCGACTTCTACTAATACGCAGATCGCTGCTTTCTTGTTCCCCTTCTGGTGTCTCGGAGTTGAGAAACTCCAATGGCTGATAGCGAGCGCGATTGCGATTATTGATTTACAACTTTTGCGGGTATCTCTTTCATCAAAATCTAGGGGAATTCTATGATTTTCATGAATCCGAATTATCCTCATCTAATGACTAATCTTAGTAACCCAAACTACGAAAACAGGTAGTAATAGTCATGACTTCTTTTCATATACTTATGATGTGGGTTTCTCGGCGATTACAATCTTTAGTGCTCGGTTATGGCTGGTTGACAAGGATTGAACCTGCTTTGGGATAGAAGCATCTTACATCTTTTTCCCATCAGTAGTAATAAATTAATGAATAAACTTGGTTCACGGTGAGGCATGCGTTATGACAAGGAAAAAAGATGAATAAAATATGGGAATATGGTGAATTGTTGGACATAACCAAAGAATATGAGAAACAGTTTGGAAACAAAGAATGAAAAATCTCCCTGTTATATCAGCCACCGATCGCATTACATTGTCAAAGTATGAGGTTGACCGAACTAACACTTCTCTGGGTTAATACGTTAATACACCGCCTACGCTTTGTACGCGCATGCTCTACCAGCTGAGCTGCGAGGCCACACCGATAGCACTGATCTTTTTCACATTCGAATTTACCCATCCAACTAACAGAGGCATGTGGCATCCACCAGGTAGCATGTAAGCTGACTGCCTCGACAGGTTTTCCTTAGAATTCACCGGACTCCACCGAATGAGCTTCTAAGACAAGGTTAATTGTTTAAATAGTTGTTTGTCTTAGAAAGAAAATTTCCAGCAGAAAACTTTCCCGTACTCTTTCTTTCTAGAAGTCTATGAGTTTTTGACTGTTCGGTTGAATTTCGGGAGAAATGATCTTCTCCAACCTTACGCACGTTTTGATACATATGTATAATCAATTTCCTACCAAGTCGCAGCCAACTTTTGGTAAGCGTAAATCAAACGTGTTGGTAATAACAAATGTCCTGACTACAGTACCACAAATCCACCCCCTGTATGTCTCCTGGTGCTATCTTACTTAGTCGTTTACCTATGTATGGCTTGGACATTGACCAACGAAGATAACATGCCACATTCAGCAAAGGATGTCTCACCGTCCTGATTGGACGGTCACTGATTAGACAACCCTGGTGAGAAAAGCACGCAGTGTAGTTTGTGGATGTGACAATGTGCGTATGCCTACCTATCAGAGTTAAGAAGAATGTGCTGGATAATTTGAATCAGCCTTCTGCCACTCAGAGCTCTGCGGCAAAATTGCTTGGTAATTCAAACATGAATGCTTACAGTGTTAGGGCAAATTAGATATTAGAAATTTTGTCTGCGCTGGTGCTTCTCGGGGAAAAGTGCCACCTCAAAGCGATTGGACAGTTCTAGGCAGTTACTGAAGTTACTTTACCATGATGAGTTCCCTAATAGTGAAGAGTATGGTTTGAAAAAAGGAAATCAAACTTGTTCAGAAATATTTCGCGATGACCAAAAGGTTTCCAATGGTTGGTTGCGACCTCGGTAGGACTGATGTGGTTTCCATTCCTAATCGAGTAACCTTTTCTCAGTTTGCATTGAAGGTTTGACGGCCTGAAGTGATTCAGTGAACGACGTTCGAGCGCGATTACCAGATTGATCTACGTAAATGCCTACGTTGACGCTTTCAGCGCAAATAAAACAGTGGTTGTCAGGAACACATTTGGTTTTGAAGAATCAACGGTTTCTGGAGCCACGAAATGCTAAGAAAAAGAGCTCTGCTGCTTTGTGAAAACATGAATGAAGGATAGGAATCACCGCTAATTAATGGAAAATTTCAACATCTATAATATCTTCGCAGCATGGACGGCAAGAGCTTGTCAAGTTATTGTAATTATTCCAAAAGTATGTGGATGCCTTTGGTGTTAATAAAAAGCTAGCTGTCCGATGTAAACGGCAAAATGATCTCTCAAGCAAGCTCTAGTCTTCCCTTTATTGATGGATGGTCATGGCAAGGCTACAACGTCCGCGAATGTAAAACTTGCTTGGCCTCCTCGAAACTGCGCATTACTGTTACAACCAATGGCTGAGTATACCGGTTATTCTTTTAAATCTTCCGGAAAAAATACTTACCGAACTGTATTTTGTTTTTACCGAAGACGAGCAATCAAGTGGACCATACGAAAGCCATGTTGCCAGTCAGTTCTATGCACGTACGCTCGTTTCTTCCTCCCCTAACGGCTAAAACCAATTTGCAGCATGTTCAAACGTTGAACCAATGCAGGTTAATCGTTAACAGATCAGTAATCCGGTTCTTCACAACTATTTATTTTGCAAAACTTTGTTCTCTACACGAAGCACAAAAATGAGTTTTTATCTTAACTTGATTCTTAGTTGCCTAAATAATCCGAATCTGTTTGGACCCGATGTTCATAAATGACACTTCATTGCAAGTGTGAGAAACTTGATAGGGGACCCGGATTGAACGATTATGAGTTGGTGAAACTCGGTCGCCTGCATCGCAAAAATTAGCCGTGATATCAAAAACTAACAATCAATATTATTAGCCTATTACTCTTTAACGAAGTCGAAACTCTGCGCATCACTGATGAGACAAAGAAAACCGTAGCTTCTGGATGTTCTTTCTCACTTTTTATGGAAAAATTTTGTTTCCGATTGGAAAAAGCGATTCAGTAGCCCGTTGCAATGGAATGAGGCAGTATTCTGCATTGATGTTTTGGGAGTGAATTAGAAGTAAATCATCAAGGAAAAGTTAGCATTTTGGGGTCAACGAATACTTCAAAAGGCAAAACATTAAGATGTCGAGTACATAGTTCAAATGGTAAGCTGAGTAAATCTTGAAAGATTTCAATTTATTCCATGAATCACTGCTAACTGAGAGTGTATTTTGAATTCCGGTTTTGAAAACCAAAATATGACAAACGTTTTTACGCTAATCAAACGCACCAACCACTGACTGATGTGATATGTTACAATTCCCAAAAATTAACCTAATAATTTTTCAATCCCCGAGGGGCTCGACACGGCATGAGATCGACAATATATGGTGTGCGACAAAATTATGGAGGCATTCATTCTTAATTTCACTAGCACGAATTTTACAACGTTTTTCTTTTAGCACAGTAGTCCGAATGCATTCTCATGCTGCAATTATTTGGTACTTTGATATATCAGTCAATATGGAAATTTTATTGATAAATATGCCCAAACAAAAAGCAACAAACTATAGATTGGGACCAGCCGTGACTAACACGTGAGGCTACTGTGGTCCGTGAGTTTTTACTGCTGGTCGAAATCCGTCACATGTCAGTTTAATGGCATGTATTCGATACGTCCACATCCAATATCGCCGGACAATAAGAGTCAGCCTGTCCGCTGTTTATCCCCATGGTACAAAACAGCAACTTGGTCCCAGTAGGAAAAATGAGAGCTCCCTTAAAATTAGACAGTGATGGGTAGACATGAGACCCAATACTACGCCTAAGATAAATGTTAAAACGGCAATGAAATGTCAGCTAATTACTAATGGTTATTACAAGTCAGTTAAAAAAACCTGGACATCCGATAGGGTTTACCCAAATTATAAATCGGCACATTATCGCATCCGAGTGCAACATAAAAATCCATGCGCAGGAACAGTTGAAATAGAGCTTGTATTAACAAGTTCACCGATAGCTATACAGCGGACACTTGGGCAAACATCAGTGCAAAATTACAAAATAAACCAGGTGGAGCAACATTGATTACAGCGAGCCAAAAGCCAGTTTTGAATGAACCAATAAGGCAGAGAGATATTGATGTATAGTGAAAAAATAAACTCTTAGCCTGTTCGAATAAGACAATCCGCACTTGCATTTGCATTATATTGGAAGCGATGGAGATTGCATTATTAATAAATACAAAACCCTGTACGTATCGTCCATTAATCCAATAAAGGAACCACTTTTTTCAACAAGATAACTCCACAACGCACATGTCGTTCATCTCGGCGGCATGGCCAATTTTTCGTATATACCTCGCGTTTCAGTGGCAACCCGCTCACCGCATTGACCCGCAACTCGTTCGAAGACCCCTGGCATGAGTTGTCCAAGCTAATATATCTGAAAATATCAAAATTATTAGTCCCTTCGCTGAACCTTAGAACATGTTGAACGTAAAGTGGGAAATTTTTAGCAGCGCAGTTTAAGAAACACAAAAGGTTTATTGAGGCAAATGGTGAGAACTGATCTCTACTTGGGAGAAAGCGTTGATATGGGTAGTAGGTATGCTTTTCCTAGACTTTGTCGCACATTATATTGATATATTGCCGATAATGTTGTTACACTCATCCAGTTGTTAAATATTTTCTTATTTTCTTGTCGGGAATGACTGTGCTTATCACTACACGAAGAACGATCTTTGGTTGCTCTGATACTCAGAACTGAATAGAGAAAACCAAGTGATCTTATGATCTCGGCATCCGAAATATATATATATATATATTGCACGATAATAACTAAATCGTCTTAATATCCTTATTTACATCCAACGGAGTCATTTATGAACCGTTCATGCTTTATTTAAGTTAGTAATGATTTACTGTTTTTTTCTGAGTTAGGCTTGTCTTACCACAGCAGACCCCTCCACACCTGGACTATTTTTAATGTTTAATAGTATTTAAATCGTCATCGCTGTAAGAAGGACAGTGTCGCACGATTGGTTCTCCTCAATGGCTAAAACGTAAGAAAATTCGGTGTTTTTACAACATAATTTCATGAGCACCAAACGAGATGATTTAACTAGATCAGCATTGCTTCACTGAATTCTAAAAGCTCGGAACTCAAGTTACGCAACCACTGCTTGAATCCGTGTATAGCGCCCAACCAATTGAGTCGTGTTGTTTGCTGGTGTGTGTGTGTGTGTACGTGCGCGTGAGCATTGAAAAACATAAGTGCGTAGGCAGTTGTCTGAAAATCCTAGGTAAGAATAACGTGATGTATAATAGGTATTAGAGTTCATCGTATCTGCACCACGATTCCGCAAGCATATCACGATTAGTCATGAGTCCAAAAGCGTAAATGCCGCATTGGCTGGACCTAGAAAACTGCCGAGTTCCATATTTATATCAGTCAGAATTCACTTCTAACTTACAAACACAACAATTTTATCAACCCCAAACACCGAATTGAAGCCTTTAGTGTAGTTTCGTTATAAATGAATGCAAAGATGAGAGCGGTGTAATTTGAAAATCAATCAATACCTTCTAAATCCCAACATTTTTATCAAACTTTTAAGGAAGTGTTCATTCAACTTTCTGAAACAGATTAGGGCAATGCAAAATTTCCAAGGGGACCTATCGGCGTGATTTGGATAGGCTTGAATGTAGGAGTGGATTTAATGGTTTCGGCTACTGGTGTTTTGACCGATATTGCTATTCGGGTAGAAAAGTATACGAGTATGAAGTGTACTGGATAGTATTTTTAGAAAACCGCTGGATTTGGATCAGTTGATTTTTCGAGTAATTCTTAGCACGGCCCAAAATAAAAAAGAAGTTTATAAGGAAAAAAGACAACTGCAAATAGCTGTCTGGTATTTTTGGTTTACTGTTTGTTCGTGGGATCGAATAACTGAAGTTTTTTATGACTCCATAGTAAAATCCATTTACGTTCATTACCCCATGCCTAACACACATTTATCGATTTTTCACACGACGAATATCCGTATTATACTGTATTGTATTGTGTAATGTTTACTAGCCCATTTTATCTGCATAGCAAATGTCTTCTCCTTTACTGTATGAAAACGAATGAGCACGTCAGTATGAAGTATTAAGGTTGAAGAATGATGACACCAGTGCACAAAAATGGCGAAATTATAGGAATGTACCATCGAATCGGGTTTTGAAAAACTACTTTCAAAAAAGACGATCAACATTAATCGGTCATAGATAGTCAGTGGACAAAGTTATTGGATTTCACGTGAGTCTGTCTAACTCAGTCATTACTTGGAGTCATCTGTTGGGATTGTAGCTAATTTGATCAAAACATAACTCTTTCAGAAGCTCGTTAATCATTGGTTTGGTATCCTCCAACTACCTACGCTACCTATCACTCTCTTTCTCACTTCAAATAAAAGAGACATAATTAACAGAACACCAAGAGAATGACTCCTTCTGAAGCTTGTACTGATAGCCCATTGCTGAACTGTTTGTTTACAGCGAGAAGTAAGTCCTGGATCTGCTTCTTTGGCACCAAGATTTTGGTTGTTTTTGTTGTACCATTATTTATCTGGCACATAATCTGGGCCCAGATGTGTGTGAATTGGTATCATAACAAAAATAAGAAACGTTAGTGATTTTCGAAACCAGTTTCTGGTAGAGTTGACTCCGCCAAAATAGAAGTTATCTTTTGCCCCAAGGAAAGATAGTCTCATTTCAGGTTTTATAGTAGTGAAGATATGTAATACATACCATAACTTGAGGGCTTTTGACAGAAAAATTGACAGATATTTTCCCTATCACATCCTGATTATATTTTCTTTTATTTAAAGCAGACTACCAACGAATCTGTTCAAATCTCGATTTCTTTTTTTTATTCACATCAGCGGAAAACATCGACCCCGGTAACCTCCCTGGCTGTTGCATGTGTCCTCTTGAAGAGAGAGTAGATTAAAGTATTTCAGAAAGCTGTTTTATCACATTGGAAACCAAAAACAAAAGTTTCTCTTGCAGAAGAATATTGACGAAAAAACAAAAACACTTGCCAGAATCACTTTACTATTTACTCCCCAATACCGATTTCTTAGTAAGAATCAAATTATCAGAAGGTTTTCATCGTCTAACGAGCCACATTGCCAAACTTAAAAGTCAGAAAACATTGAGTTCAGTGAGGATGATGGACGCGCACATTAGTGATGAGTCTCTGAACTCCTGACCCACCACATGGAATGCGTGTATTACCATTGTGCCAACCAGCTTACAGCAGGGCTGAATAGAAGTGCGCAATGGAATATCACTGAACACGACATCAGAACAAACTTGAGTTGGCAATTCGGTTTAACCGTGGTACAAAATAGTTGGCGCATTGGTAACATACGCATCCCATGCGACGGGTTTGCAGTTCAAATCCCGGACGGGACGGTGAATATACACTATTGATGAGCTCTAATAATAGCGAGACTCGAGTCTAATGCTTCCGAGTGTATGGCTGACTGGAAGAACCGAGGATTGTTTGTGAATGTGGAGTCTGAAGGATGGCCAGTTCAAATCAACATAGGTATTTCATAATAAGTAGTATATGAATGACTCCACACAATTTCCCTGTCAACAAAAGACCGGTTTCGCGGTTCTTGCTGCTTGTCAGGCATACATATCCGGTTACCTTTTGCCAGTTCATTCATATACTTGTACTCGGGAAGTGTATTTTCGTCATAAAAACCTCATTTAAAACACCAGGTACTTTTGGATTGACAGTTCTTTTATAGCCGGTCTTTTGAAGAATCAATAGTATGATACTATGATACGATGTTTTGTAATTGGTTTAGTAGCATCTAACCCACATAAACAGCATGACTTGAAGCGTAGAACAGGGTAATGTTACAACAAGTACACTGTCCTATATGTCAGGCACTGAGAGCACGTAGANNNGTAGAGACAGAAATACCGAATCCTAGTCCCTGTGTCTAAAAGCGAAGCGTTCAGTTATGAGCTTGCAAAATGAGTCGGCGAACGATACATGACTGCGAAATTAGGCATGCCAAAGATACTCCGAACAACCGAACAAATAGGCTAGCAACTGTATACTTAAGTTCTATGTGCGCATTGTGGTTCATTGTTCTCACACCACCCATGTTCAGTGGTTTCACGACAGTGAAGGTAGCAACTAATCACGAAAAGAACCCATGATCCGGAAGCAATCAATGCCCTGTCCGGTAAATCGGCCATCAAATTTATCAGCCATTACGGTTTGCCGTATGATAACAGATGCACATGACCACTTTTTCCAGTGGAACCTCAACTGATAGAAATTCTCACGTCAATCGTTTATTGAATTGTTACTAAATGGAAGTGAGTTACCTGTTTCACAGATTGTTGCTAAGCTCTGCATAATCCGTGTATAATTATACTGCCATTCAGATAAGACTACCATCGCTTCACAGACAAGGCGAAAATAATTCCCGACTGAGAACGAAGGTCAGCAAGGAAACTAGACGCAGTGAACGCGTTTCGGATAAAATCAATCGATTGTAAACATGCACGTTCCTCGTCTGAATCTAAAATGCAGACACACCAGTAGACAATCACAGTATTCAGGCCATGAAAAATTTCATGTTTTATACGCTTGACATGTAGATTTTTCATAGTGGAGAAGAAAGTTTTGCTATAACGAATTTATTGATAAACTTCCAGCACAAATCAAAGTCATTTCCCTTAACTATTGCCACCAGATCCCTGTGAATTTTTACTATCGAAAGATTACACCTTAGCAATTTAAAATCGAATTTCCACAGTCCGGGAAAAGTACCAGGAGGAGGGCATTGATCGCTGACTGTTACGTCTGCCAGTCTACGACCGAATCGTATCACGTGAAACGGTATAAAACGTTTCCAGTCAAAAGACAATTTGAAACTAGAAATATGATGTTTGTTGGGAGCGTCAGAAAAAGGACGTTCTGTTATGCAGAACCGTACTATATTTATGGCGTTGCTTCCAGTCTAAATTCTTCTGGAATGAAAAATACGAGAGTATCGAGAAAATGGACGGATCAGATTGAAGTATTCCGTCGGTTACCCTGGCTATGACGGATCCAGTAACAGCAAGAAAACACCGGTATATTCTCTCAATGGTGATTAATTCAAATTCATTTCAAACTGGTATCGTGGAGATTCTCAGGTGAACCATAGGTTTGTCCTGATCCCTACCACTCACAAATAACAACTTTACGATGGGCACGAAACTCCGGCTTTATAACACGAAATGTTGACGTTCTCGATGTGAGTGATCCATTTCGGATTGATACTAATAGTGATACAATCGACATTGTTTGTTCTTGAGTTACTTTCATAATCGTGTGACAGACGAAAAGTATGGAAAGATTGACAAAAAACACCCAATAGATTTAGATAAATAAATTTTGTACAAGATTGAAAACACCCTTGCTAGAACAGAAGTGATCAGAAATATCCGGAGCAAATAAGCAATCATCTGGTACATTTGATAAAGAAACAAATCCGGAGCACTTCCGAATAGCGAATCGCAAATATATGTGATGATTGTGATGAATACGGTGTAAAAGAGAACTTTAAAGAACACAGTGTGATTATGAGATTTAGGACGTCCTGTACTGTAACTGGGGTGATCACATTCTATCAAAACAACAGCCATTTCAACATGCTTCGAGAGTAGGCATCGGGTCGAAAAGTGAACAAATTTTTGAATCCAATGATGGAAAATAGGTTAAGATGATACAATCATTGTATCTTGTTAATTATAAACTTTCATGTTAAATTTTAAATATTTTCGGACAAGAATCATACACCCTGACTTGGTGTAATCAACTTCTTAAAAGGGTAAAAAATATCAAGAATCACAATAATGGATTGGTTTTTGGTTTGCATTTCCACATGAAGTTAAGTTTGTGCATCGAATAGCAACCACTCTGCTGTGAAGAGAAGATACTAAGGTCATGGGTTTATCAGTGGAGACCCATTCATGATTGAAAGAATGAAAGAACGAATCGATTACTGGTCGATGATATCTGGTGTGAGTCTGTGATCAACCTAGAGAGTATCTTTGATAATGATGCTTTGCTACCATTGGCGATGCTAGTGTTACTGCTGAATATTCACCTCTCGGGTTGCATAAAGCAAATGTTGACAGAAAAATATGCCTATCAGTTTAAAAAATTAGAAATGTTGTCTATGCTGATAATGTGATGGAAGATAGTACAAAGAGAGCTCCGTCTAGCGAACGGATCAAGAGTAGGGCCCATCCAACCAGATGTGCAGACGTAGTGGAAGTACTTCTCGAGACAATGTCAACTACCACTCGAAACAAACGAATCCAAAATTACAGCCCGAAGGACAATCCGCATCTAGCCAGAAAGAAATCCACCGAATACTACAAGGTCGGAGCTGTCGATCGCACTACGATCGGGTCAAATCAGTCGGAACGGCACGCGGAAGAAGAGGCAACTTACGTGCCAAGTGCGGACCAAAACCAGCAAGGATTGACCGACAGAATGAGGCATGAATCATCCTACCGCGCGGTTAAGAATTGATTGTATATAATTGAATGCATACACCAGTGTTTTTGAATTGAATCAATAAACGTTTTGCCAGCCAAAACACCTTCTCGTTACAATATGTGGATTTGAACTTATAATGTTGCTAAACTGTGTTTACACAATCAGGGTATGCTTCATCTGGGACACAAAGTTTCGAACTCCCAATCAGATAGAGTTTTCACCTCTATCAGGAGCAATAAACTGGGATGCATGGGGAAATTTTGATTCCCAGTTGAAATTTGAGGTACACTCAAACTCATCAGTATCACTGCAAAGCTGTGAATAAATGAATAAACCCACAGTAACAGATTGACACGGTGGTCCAGTTGTGAATATACAATAGACAAGTAGTTAAACAGTGCCTGGCACTAAAATCAATTCTCCCCGGATAGTTATTCCAATAACTGAGTCTTTTTATAGTTTCATCGCTCAGTGAAAAAGACTAACTGAGAACACTGCAAGCAAAACAAAAGTAAAACTAGGTTTATAAACTACCACATGCTGAAATTCCAGAAAAGCGCCAGTTGGATGCTACAATTCAAAGCTATGGTAATGATCAGTCAAGTATAGATGAACACGTGACAAATAATCATGTGATTGGTCAGACAAATCGAAGCATTCAATGATGCATATCAGCTGATTATCTTCCGAATACCAGACATCGTTCACGTCGGTAAAATGTAGCCAGTAATCACAAGGCGAATGAAATACACCATAAGATCATTTTCGTGTTATCGGCTGTCACCGCTGCGTGTCCCGTTCAGAGACATGTAGCTGAGTTAAATGACTCAAATGTCAAAAGCCAAATAAATTCAAGACGAAAATTAATTAACCACTTCAGTGAATCGTCAAACTTGCAACATATTTCTTCTAATACCTTGTGCGCAAATCGTTTTATGTTTGAACAAGCAGAACAGTCATCTTCTTTTAGTGCACGACGAGCGAAAAATCACTTCGAAAAAAGAAACTATGTGTACAGTAATCAGAACAATTTGTTTCCATGATACAACGGCATATCAATCCCAGGCCACATTGAATAATATTACAACACTTACATTTTCCTAGAGAATCAAAGAAATTTCATTAATTTATATGTACCTGAAGGGTCCGAAGTTCAAACTACGATCCCAATAGCTCCACTATGACACTGTTACACACCTTTCCAATTCTACTGAAGCTTCATTAGATTCGACATTTCGACGTGCAGGGTTCACTTTGCTGGTCCCCATAAATGGCAATAGTGTTGCAACACACGTCAATTTATAGTCAATAAATAGAAACCACCCAGTTGGAATAAAAACGAAGCCCGATTGTTCGGGCATACTATTATGGAATGTGCACACATCGAGAAAGAAAGCAAGAATTTATTTATTCAATATTCTAGTTTATTCACGAGCTTATTGATTGCAAAATCGATAAAGCTGTCTCATTTAGACTGATTAAACTACCCTAGGAAAAACCAGAGCTATGTGGCTCACTGCTTTATGATTGAAACCGACGGAGAATTGCTCGAAAAAATTAGCTACCAATCATTTAATCGATTGCCTTTGTTTTCGGTTACACCCCCAAACTCCCCATCGCTGCCCACCTTCCCGTTTTCTGTATTTTCCCAAACAGCCTTTGTGTGACTGCAGTCCCCGTTCCTGAAAGTTTATTGTACAATTATATACTCATTAAAAAGGGAAATAAAACAGTTATTCATATTTACATATTTTCTGTTTAAATGCACTGCGTTCATCAGATTAATGATGTACATTATTTAACCATGTATTCTACAATTGGTTTTCGTACTCAACTCACCATGGTGTCGTGAATGTTTTTCCATTGTTTATAATTTTGTGTTCAAGCGGGATGTGTTTGAAAATAGATACTTTTGGGTCCAAATATGTGAATCTTCTGACCGGAAACGTGGTAGAAGATATTTTCCTACTAAGTAATCGATTAGACTAAAGTATTCTGGTTAAAAATACTCTGGAATACATCTATTCAGCATGCATTCTTTGAGTTTTCATCAGGCTACGGGTTTGAGGCTAGTTTCACAAAGGAGATAATCCTTTATTTCAAAAGAACACCTCGGATATGATTGATGATTGATATTACGTGTTACTGATGTGGTATGCTCCCATAAAAAAATATCATCCTCAGATAGCCATGAAACGGTTGGGCTTCAGAATCGTCACAAACGAAACACTTATCCACGACAGAAACTCATCTCTAATTGATCAATCACTCATTTACTTCAAAAGCCGTAGTCTTAATCTAGTATTCTCTCTCCGAATCACAGAACTGACTAACATTCGGTTGGATGGCTCTAATAATCTTTTCCATTCCTGGGAAACTGTGGTGATAAGAATCCGTCGAAGAAATAAGAATGAGACTCAGATAACTAAGTACAGCAGATGGATAAAAAATATACATTTGATAGAATCAGGGGCATACATACTAAAATGACGGTTGTTGCAAAACTATCGATATGGTCGATAAAATTCCCCAACTTCGATCCAATAAAAGCGATGTGGTAAAAGTTTACCAACAGACGAAAATAACTCACATTGCTTACCAGTGCCCGCCAGTACCATTGCATATATTTTCTAGACAAAAGTAATGCCTTCAATACGAATTACAGATGAATATTGCTGGATACCCTTTCTTCAGTCGGCGCTCAATCTCCGACGATTGAGCTCTTACTAACTATTCCTTTAACCGTCAGCAGTTTACACGCTACAAAGACCATACACTTAACTTCAATGCTGCCCTCCTCACAAGGCGAACAGTGAAGCTCTTTTTATATCGTTTTACAAGTTTCGCTTACATTTCCTCTATGCCTGTAAGCGACTCTTCCCTTCTGGTCATGTATGTTGGTAATACAATATTTGGACTGTCCTACCGAACCCACCATCCCAGACCACTGTAAAAGATGAAAAGACAGAAATAATGGAGTGATCTCAACAAAGGAACCTCCGTTTGAACCCCAAAAAATGTAATGACGTGTTTTTCTCCCTTTTTAAAGGTCAAAATTATGATAAAGTGTCATACGCCAGTCTCCCTTTTTTCATCGCGAAGGACCAGAATAATCAACAAGCATCTGTCATCTACCTTGGTGTTATTTTTAATCATAACCTCACCTGGTCTGACCACGTCAATAACATTTTTCTGAAGGTTCGAAGGCTTGCGTTATATGTTTTGTCTTAAATCACTTTCTAACTCTAATTATTTCATAGGGCGTATGTTTTGCATGCGTTTCGCCCCACTGGCATTATGGGTCTCCTTCTATCTTCCCCGGTTCTTTTAACGAGGACCACGAACTCATTTCGTGATTCCTCAATTTTCTGTAGATATGTGGTCATTTACCACGGAAACATCTGGTACAGTATGAGGTGGCACATCACCTCAAAGCCTGTAAAAATTCTCCCAGAAATTTCATGTGATTGTTCCCATCTCCTAAATCCTGCTGATAGTCAGTGCCTTTCTTGTTACTTCATCCGTTCCAGTTATAAACTTATAAAGGCAAGCACTGAGGCTTATACACGTTCTATTGTCCGGAATCTAGCTACATTTCTCACAAACTATGAACTCGTTGCAGAATATCTGCTGATACTAATCTAAACAGATGATAAATACCTCGGCATGCCTTTGGTTTGGGGATACTGTTGTCCGTTTCACTTTTACTTTAATTACTGCTTTATATCTCCCGTCGTTTGACACACTGTGGTTATGCGGTTACTCAAAGTCTCTCCCTCGGGGTGCACAAAGCGATTCCTTGACTTGAACAATTTGGCTTCCCGCCACCTTCCCTAACTGTTTTCACTCGTTAAGTCACTATTATTATCAAAATCTTTCCTGTACAAATACCAGATAGTTTAAAGTTGTAGTGACAAAGGAGATTAAAAGAACTGTTAACATCTTGGTGTAATTGTCTTCTCTCTGTTCTAAAAAAATGGCTTCTCTTCTAAAAATCATCCAATTAGAATAGTAAACTACGCATGGCCGAGTAGGTACAATCTGCACCCGCTCTTCACTCACCTGCCCGCTTATCATTGTTAACAACCAATCAAATTTTGGATTTCCACATTAACTTTTAGTTCTCTACCTCTCCGTCACCAACTAGCATTCTAAAACTATTCAATCTCCTTGTAAAAACCGGATATGAAGAGAGAGCACAAGAAAGCTAGTTTGCATGATTTTTATCAAGGCAGATTTCGTTTCATCTCACCGAGTACAATAGGGAGGAAAACAACGGTTTGCACCATGTTATATCGTATTAGGTACACACAAATACGACAGGGCTGAATAACCACACCTTTTACCACTGCCAAAGTAGCAGTGGTGTGACTACCAGATATGTTTGCTCAAAGACGGGTCAGGTTTCCGTCTTCTAATCATAACCTAATCCACGAACTTAAGCACCGGGGATTGGTGTTATCGTTATTAACCTCAAATCGTCTTGTCAGGTCCGGGGACCATGATGCGTCATCAATAGATATCGAGCGATAGATGACCCAGATCACTTGTGTTCGGCGTTCTTGAGTACGGATGGTGGTTGATAATGATGTATTATGGTTGACTGCTTTTTTCAGTGGTGGGTGGTGCGTATCTATAGGTTTGAGGGATTAAATTGATCCTGTGGCTCGCTCAATTGGGGTCTAAGCCAATATAACATGTGTTCCTGGATTCGGGGATGCAAGTACCTATTTGTTCTGTTAGTGCAAGAAGTTACACATTTGATTGCTATACTATATGTGATTTTGTGGACAGTGACAAGGGTTTAAAACGGTGTGGAATAATTGTAGCAGATGTTGGTGTTGAGTTCTCCGAGCTGGAAATGTAACCGGTGCGAATGAGACGTATCCGATGGAATAGCATTTTCACTATACCACGCTTGTATTTGATTGACACAAAACTACAGACTTGTATGTACTGACTCATTCATGCACTTTTGTTGTATACAGTTCCATAAGTCGTTCAGTCTTGCCTCCTTGTAATTAGACTGTCTAAAAATACGAGCTAATCACCTTGCTCCTCTTGTAACGAGAAATGTATATTTTGTAAACTATCTATTACTCGGTTTTATCTTTTGATGAGTATATCATAAAAGTATGTTCCCGCTTATGCAAACTGATCTGAGGTATGTGCCTCCTCGTCCTCCAACGAATAGGTCCTGAAGAAAAGGCATCGAGGGACTGTCCGTCGCCACTACGTCTATTTCTCGATAATATTTCCCTTGAAAGGTGAAGCTGACGTCTGATGAGCTGAGTTATTATTCTGCCCGTCGGTTTCAAGGAATTGAAGTTGATGAATCCTTCTTCCAGTTAAGGTGTTTGCAACTCTTTTGTGACCCGTTTTTCTATTATTGTTCGATTATTCCTTTTCATTTCAGTTCAAATTTTCAAGGTGTTTTGTAAAATAAACCGCATTTTCTCAATGTTTTTCTCTCAGTTTATAACTATGACTCCAGAGCACTGGAAGATCTGGACGATAACCAAACTTCTTCTGTGTTACTTACTTAACAGAGAACTTTTCTGACTGGAGTTATGCAATAGTGATGTTCCAACGCAGTGATTTGGACTTCTGGCCATCCTTCGTTTTCCTCCGTGGTTGTCTCTTGGCAAGAACGGTGGTCGAAAAAATGTTCAAACTGCGTCTGTGTGGTGATCGAATTCACTTCTCCTGATGGACTACAAACCAAGTAACGCTTAATTCTACATTGGTTTTGCACAAAACTTTCGCCAGGTTTACAACGCAATTGGAAGTATAGAAAGGGAAGTTTGACTTCCTCATATCATGCTCAAGAGATCTATGTTTGAGCGGGTTGTTTTGTTCTCTGTGTCAAGACAAAAGATGTCGAGCTGGATTCGACACAACAGAGATAAATTATCCAGAACGTGCCGCTTCCTCACGAATTCTTCTCTAACCGTGTCGTGCTTAGCTTCCTAATATTGCACTGTGTCACTCGTCGAAGGTTGCTTTTGTGTGGTCCCATTCGTTCGGTCGATAGTCGTTTGCGGTAAGTAACTAGAAAGTTATCCTGTTGGGCGCAGTCATTTAGAAATCCAATCCAAGATGTTTCCGTTAATTTACCATTCGTATGGTGTAAATATTCCTGCGACCGTAACTCTCGTAGTAGTCACTATCCGTTCTGTAAATATTCCCACCCAACTACCCTAACTGTTTTATTTGTAACGGATGCGACTTATTATTGCACTGTTCAGCTGAATGGAGTGTTCTCCTAAACAGATTCCATCTATGGTATCTATCGTATTCTTCAATTTTTAAAAATTCACGTTACTAGCTATGGCTAAAGTTACTCCCAATTCACTGTCATTGTTCATGCTGTCTGGTCTGAATAGCTGGTGCTTCTCCCACCCCGGATTGATTTCACGTTCTTGTTTCTCCACGGTCAGTGATCTAATGGATAACACACGCGAATCAGCTGATCGTAAATGTGGCCTTGAGCGTGGTTAGACGGCAAATCGTGTTTCACAGCTAACCATTCATTTCACTGGTTGTATAGTCTATCGACCAAATGGTCGGTTCGGTCGATACGGCTTCATACAGTTCACATGTCTTTCATCATTCAGTAGATTACATTGACCTCAGACAGCGCAAAATTTTTTATTTACAACTAAGGCCAGTTGATGGAACATAAATTGGTAAAAGTGAAACGTGATTCCTGTATAGTCGGATGGTCGAACTGACAGTTTTATCGAGTTCATGAATAAAATAGTTGGATCGAATAATCCACGCGAATGCTACCTCAACTTAGGATTTGTGACATGGGACAGGAACTCACTCACCAATTTTTTTAAACTTCATATATGATGGAATGCGTATGGCAAATAATCGTTCTGGTCCTTCATCATCTAGATATCAATGGATACTTCCGTAAGACTGTAAACGTATTTGAGCTTTAATCAATACAGAAAGAAGACAACGGTCGCGAGATGTTAACGTTTCATTTAATCTCCTCAATCTCTGACGTAAAACAAGGAACACACCACCCGATATTATATGTACAAATGTTTTTGATATACTCAATCCATTTACCGCGGAGCTGCGTTCTATATTTAGTAATCTTTGTTTGCTTTTTTTGTATACGTTCGTTTACCATAATTAATCAACCCGGTGTGCTAGTTTTGCGTCAGCGATTGATGAGAATAAATGAAATGAAATTTCAACATTCCGCGGCATTTGTCTTCTTTCTGTATTGATTAAGAGGGATAAAGTGTACTTCGTGAGTTGTGATCATTTTAAACGGTCAGAATGCCTGAATTCCACCGCTGCGGTCCCGGATTCGACTCTAACGTAGGTTGATGAATTCGTACCGCTGAAACGACTAAAACAGGCATATGGGGTTCTCAAGTGCTTCTGTTCATATTTCTTATACTCTGTGTGCGAAGAATGTCACTGTAATTGTTCAAAATCCGTTAGTTTACTTTGCCAAACTGAAGTACAAAAACCTCCACTGGTAACCGTGTTGTCACAACTGTGTGCAGTAAATGTTGAATAGATTGAACATCGGTAACATTTATATCATTAACCTGGCAACCGTGCTGAACAATGTGGGCTGATTAACTACCTTTCCGCACCATCCAGACGGCTGCATTCTTTCACTTAGTATTGATTCACACAAATCCCAGGCACAGATCAACGGTAATTAACAAAACGGTGGAAAATCGTCCACCTCGGAGTCCAATGTGTTGACGTCGAAAACATGTGACCCACAAAATATTGTCAGCATCACTGTGATGACTGTTCAAGAGGGGTTAATGTCGAAGCAAACATCAGAACAGTGGTTGATGACTCAGTGTTCAGATTCATTCTTGGAAAGGTAAATAAGAGAATGAATTGACGGGAAAGTAGTAGTTGCCCATCGCGGCACAGGTCCAGTGTTGCTCAGGTGGCTTTTTATTCAACCTCACAGATAGTATAGTGTACCAACATTTTTACATAAAGGCATCTTCTGTTCAATTTGCAGAAAATATTCTCAAAGTCCAATTTTACCCTGCAGTGGAGATAAATTAATAGCATTTTCGGTCCGCTGCTCACTTTATATAAGTTGTGCTAGCTGACGCTCAACGATTTCTGAGAGTCATTCATGATCTCCCAGAATGAACCCACTACCCATTCCATATTGAATACTTTGCTGATAAGCTCAACTTGAATGTTTTGAACAAAAGCGCTGTGTACTATGCTCCAAATCACTTGAACGGTCAAGCGCAGATGAACTGTTCTTCATAAGTCGCTTCCCTCGTTTGACAGTGTAATGGGTGGTGATGGTATGGATCACTTGGATACCAACATTTAGAATGTTTGTTCATATCTAATCATGGCAACTTCACTTCCTCACTTCTCGGTATCACCTAGTAATGTTTAATCGACTGCTTCTCCTTTCAATTATCATTTGCAATCCGTTCGGTGCTTTGTTTATGATAAATCGGCAAAGCCAGGGTCAAGGTTGATACTATATACATAATGCGTTCTGTGTTTGTTCAACTGGTAAACAGCCCGCGTTAATCGGACATCAGCTTCAATGATTGTTTTATTTAGCAAGTATCCTTCGGAATAGAATAAATAGAATAACAAGTATTCCTCGAGTTATCGAAATTTTCCATCAAACCCACCTCATAGACAATCCGTTGGGCTGGAAGTACATGCTAACCGGGAGAAAGAATATGAAAAATTCACGACAGCGTTCTTCAGGGGAGCTTGTCAATTCTTCGTGGCTCGGATCCAAACAGGGCGTTTATCTTCTCAGTCTATGGTAATCTTCGTTCTGGGATGTGACAAAAAACACAAATAGATCACGTGAATGGCGATGGTTGTGTGAGCGCAAACTGTGTGTGAACATGTTTGTGTAACCCTAAGAACTGGGTAAACTGACTTCAATGGACAGGGTTGCACAAGCCTCCTGAAATTATGATACGCTTTGGAATGTGACCGTATCAAATTGATATAATACCTGATTAATATGCGAGTTATGCTAAAACATTTGTTGTCAACAGTGGCGTTAACACCTCAGATCGAACAGATCAACGGTTGTTTTCTTGTCATGACCCAACGGAATCTTCAGTCCATTTTTCGAATACCTAATTAGTACACGTCGTATACGCATTTGGTCTAAAATCCGCTTGTACACCTACGATGTATATGTATGTGTCTTTCCACCACCAAATCTGTTCTACAGTGGTAAGGTTCATTTTGCATACGCAATACAATCTTCCGTATACACCACAACGATCTTATATTTCGTAAGTCAAAAGATCTATATTGAGCTCCATGGGAATCCGCCAAACATAAACAATAACAAAAAAAATAAAAATTTGAATTACATTCGTCAACCTCTCTAACTGCATTCGTTATGATCATGCGGTACCACTTTTAATATTCTGCACATTGCAAGTCAATTAGTCACTTATTATTATCCCTAATCCTATATTTGAATGAGGTGTTCGGGCACCTTCGTCACTCCATTCTCTTTGGATATTTCAATGGGACTGGAAGTAGCTGGCTTAATCGTAAACAGATTAGTTTTAAACACATCCCGACCTCAAGGCTCATTCATTATTCGACAATTATCTGAAATAATGGTATGCGTTCAAACTTTTGCTTCAGTTTGATACATGTACCAAACTTTTGGATCACTCGGGGTATCAAGAATATGTTCGCTTAATAAATAACCCTGATTGTTAGCGGTAGTATGAAGAAAGAAGGAGAATTATTGAAGGCAACGGAATATCCAACTTTGATTTTTTTTAGTAGTTGTATAACTCTACGAATTTATCTCACATGTTACAGACCGGTTGCAGTAAGTGACATCAAACCCACGCAGTACGCGTGAAGACTCCGTGGTGATTCACATGTCGAATGTTTGCAACACGTTCTTTTAAGCAATACCCT